>CM038677.1:397159936-397456855 GCA_021605205.1 Aegilops longissima | reverse complement strand
CACCTACTGGCGCCAAATGCCGGTTCGGGTTAAGCAAAACCCTTGAGGTTCGAACACTGGGCTGCGCATGAAGATCTCTCTCTCTCCCTAGCTCGCTCCTGCAACGATCGCAAGGCTCAGCTCGACGAACCCAAAGAACGAGAGACACAAGAGTTTATACTGGTTCAGGTCACCGATGTGGTGTAATACCCTACTCCAGTGTGGCATGGTGGATTGCCTCTTGGGCTGAGGATGAACAGTTACAAAGGGAAGAACAACCTCCTGAGGAGATGTGTTCTTGTGCTTGGTGAGCTTATGTGGATGGGGATGATCTGAATGATCCATCCGATCCAGATCCAGTTCCAGCTCCCTCGTACTGTGGTGGCTAGTCCTATTTATAGAGGCCCTGGTCCTCTCCCCAAAAATTGAGCGGGAAGGGATGCCACAATGGCGAAATTCAAAGGGAGACAAATAGTACAAGTTATCCTAACTAAAGGTGGTCTTCGCCTGCCAAAGGCTCTGGTGGTGACACCATCTTGGGCTCCATGGTGACCTCCATCTTGTCGTCCTACTAGTCTTGGTCTTGTTGCACCGATATGGAAACCTTTGCCTGATGCCTCGGGACTCCTCGCCTGCGCTTGCCTCTTTAGCACCAAGAGAAACAAGGACCTTTGCTGTGTTGGCTCCCTTTGCCCACAGTCGTCATGGCTTGTGTCACTTTGGAACCTCGCGAGGTGCCCTTGTCTTGATCTCTCCGCCCCTGTGAGCCATCTGGTGAGGCTGTCCCGAGGAGGTCTTGCATCGTCCGCCTCGCGCAGCAGCCCCTCGTGAGGTCTTGAGTGTTTGCCGGTGAAGATGGGCCGTCTGGGGCGCTGGTGGAACCCACGCCATGGGCATAAGCAAGCAAATCACAGGGACCCCCGTTCCCAGGGCGCCCGACCGTCTGCATAAGTACACCTCAAGTCCTAGCGAGAGCATGCATAATACACATGGAAATCCTTGCGTATATCCAGGAAGAATCAGCCTTTGAGGGCTGTAACCAAACATTTCTTCAACTCCTGAAAACTGACCTCACATTCTTCGGTCCACTTAAACTTGGTGTCCTTCTTCAATAACTCCGTCATGGGCTTCGCAATCTTGGAAAAATTCTCAATGAATCTTCGATAATATTCCGCAAGTCCAAGAAAACTGCGGATCTCTCCTCTTTTGAGGTAGTGACAACCAATCGATGTTGGCCCGAAACTTGGTAGGGTCTACTGCTATACCCTCTCCTGATATAACATGTCCAAGGAATCCAACTTCCTTCAACCAAAACTCACATTTGTTGAATTTGGCATACAACTGATGTTCCCTGAGCTTCTCGAAAACTAAGCGCAAATGCTCCTTGTGCTCCTCTTCGTTCTCCGAGTATACCAAAATATCATCAATGAACACCACAACAAACTTATCCAAGAGCTCCATGAACACCTTATTCATCATACTCATGAAATAGGGAGGGGCATTTGTCAATCCAAATGACATTACCGTGTACTCATATAGCCCGTACCTTGTGGTAAAAGTTGTCTTAGGTATATCCTGTTCTCGGATCTTCAGCTGGTGGTATCCTGATCGCAGACCAATCTTGGAAAATACATTAGCTCCTTGCAGCTGGTCAAACAAATCATTGATCATCGGTAGGGGGTACTTGTTCTTGATCGTCACTTCATTCAATGCACGATAATCAACAACCATTCTCAAAGATCCATCCTTCTTTTCAACCAAGAGCACTGGGGCTCCCCATGGTGACGAACTTCGTCGAATGTAACCTTTCTCCAATAACTCCTTTATCTGCTTCTTAATTTCCTCCAGATCATTTGCAGGCATCCGGTATGGCCTCTTCGATATTGGTCCGGTGCCTGGAACCCGTTCTATCAAAAACTCAATGTCTCGATCCGACGGCATGCCTGGTAGTTCCTATGGAAATACATCCGGGTAATCCTTCACTACAGGCACTTCCTCCTGAACAACTCCTGAGAGGGAATTTACTTGGGTCCTCCATGGCCTACACTACATTGAGCCCTGCTCCGCCATCGATGAGGGTCCTGGTACTTGCACGTTGCTGATAATTGGGGAACAAAGCATCGGGAGGACTCCGGCTGTGGCTGCGCACTTGAGCTGACCCCCCGAGCTGAGCGTGATGGCGCCGCTGACCACACGAGAGGCGTGTGGCCGAGCTTAGGGAGGACTGCGTTCGCCAGCAGCTAAGCTGCTTGAAGATGCGTTGAGAGCTGGGCTTGAGCTCCGCCCGGGATGCAAGCGATTGCATGCGGCTCTGAAGCCCCCACCCCTAAATCGATGATGGTCTTTATTTCTCCTTGGCTGCGGTAGTAGAGGAGGGAGGCCTGCGTTGCCATGCGGGCGATCCTCACGAGGCTGATCCCTCCAGCCTCCTTCGCGAGGCTGATCCTGCCAGCGGTCCTCGTGAGGTTGGTCATGCCACCCTTGGCGAGGGCCACGATCTTCCCAACGTCCTGTGTTTCTTCCTCCTCCTCGGTCGTAGCCTCTATACTGTGATCGGGGCGTCGACCGATTCGCCCTTCTCGCACGGCTCTGAGCTCTTGACATTCGTTGGTGTTGTGGGTGTGGAGGTCGTGGTACCTTGATACCAAGCGCCCTTGGAAGACTCGGGCTGATCCACTGCCTCGCTTGGTGTGCAGTTACGCGCGAGCACGGCAGCCCCTGCGCTTCACGTCCTTGACCTTGGGCTTCTTCTCTTCTAGGTCGGCAGCGGCAGCTCGAGGAGAGAGGCATCCTTCCTCAACCTGGCGCGCCAGTTTGCCAAGTTCAACAGCTCGAGGATGTGCGGGTCTTCATGCATCGCCAGCTCCTCCTTCATCTTGGCGTCCGCACACCGTTGGAGAAGGCTGAGATGATGGCCTCTCTCGTCACCTTGGGATTCTTAAAGGCGTGCGTTGTTGAGCGTTGGATGTATACTGCGGGGTCTCTGCTGGCTGCTTCGTCGCGGTGCATGTAAACTTCGGCACGAGGGCGGTCATAAAGTGCCTTGGAAGTTGGCGATGAAGCGGGTGCGATCATCGTCGAGGAGGAGATCGTGCGGGAGCCAGGTTCGAGAGCAGTGCGGGCACCTCTTTGGCGCCATGGGAAACCAGTTCGCTATGACCTTCTCATCCCGTTGGCGGCGATGCCAGCTTCGTGAGAGCTGGAGGAACTCAGCAGATCTACGCCATGTCGTCGTAGCAAGGAGGCAGGTCTGGCTTGAACTTGCGGACCCGCGGCGCTGCGTAGCTTCGGCGGTGAAATGCGCGGCAGCCTGCGATGGCCACGGTAGGCATTTGGTGACGAAGGCTTGATCTTGCGGGTCCCCGTCGCCTTCTTTGGGAGCAGCCAGGAGGTCTTAGCGTCTTGGGGCAGAGGCCTTGATCGTGTGGGCAGTGCGAGGAGCACTCAAACAACTTCTTGAGGCGAGGACCTCTTAGCAGCTCTGCTCTTGCTGCTTGTTGGTGCAGACGGGCAGAGTTCCGACCAGGTCGCGCGCTTGGGGCCAAGGCGCCTTCTTGAGGGGGAGGCGAGGCGCCCCGGAGCTTCATCGCTTTGTGCAAGGCGGGGCGATCTAACGAGAAGGACGGCGTGAGGGCCCCCTGGCCGGACGCAGCTTCAGCGATGCGGTCGAGCCACTCCTTGTAGACGTCGTCGGCAGGCGGTAGCGCAGGAGCTCGTTTGCCGCGATGGCGCGGCTCGAGCCTCCATGGGCGCGAGGCGCTTCGAGCGAAGAACCATTTGGGGCGGCGAAGGAGTAGCGGTGCGGCCGTCTCGCCTCACGGATGGATGTTGGGGCGATGCTTGCTGCTCGTTCCCCGCCGGAAGCGATGGCGACATTGACGGCAGCGACGAAGAGCAGCGAAGCGGCGCCAGCAGAGACGTCTGGCAGCAGTGGTGAGCGGCCCCGGCGCTGGCGGGCCGACAGCGTCTCACATGGATCGAGGGGTGGCGAAAGAACGAAGCGGCGGAAGGAGGATTCAGCGCACCTACCTGGCGCGCCAAATGTCGCATTCGGGTTCCGCAGACCCTCTGGAAGTTGAATCTTAGGGTGCGAAGAGATCTCACCTCCTACCTACCTGCGTCGTCGCCTCGCATGAGATCTAAACTACACAAAAAGCAACACAAGGGACACAAGGTTTATCTTGGTTGGGCCACCATTGTGTTGTAATACCCTACTCGGTGTGTGGTGTGGTGGATTGCCTCGATGATGATGAACAGTACAAGGAAGAAACGGCCTCACGAGGGTCTGTTCTTGGCCGGTGCGACGAACTGCTAGGGGGAGTTCGGTCGCTCTCTCTCTCTCTCTCTAGATTGCTTGATCTCTAGTTCTGTTCTGGATTACGGATCCCGGATCCCTATACCTTGTGGGTGGCTGGTCCTATTTATAGGCAAAGGCCCTGGGCCTCTTCCCAAATATTGAGCGGGAGGGGCGCCAACAATTGGCCATTTTGAAGGGGAACATCTAGTACACTTATCCAGACTAAAGTTGGTCCTCGCCTGTCAAAGGCTCTGACAATGACACCGGCTTGGGCTCCACGATGACCTCCTTCCTGCCGTTGTGTTGGTCTTGGTCTTGTTGCACCGAAATGGTTGCCTTTGCTTGATGCTCTCACCTGCGCTTGCCTCCTTTGCACCAAAGAGGAAATGGGGACAACTGCGGGCTGGCGCCCTTTGGCACCCTTAGTCGTCATGGCTTGCGTCATGGGAACCTCGTGAGGTACCCGCCTTGATCTCTCCGCCTCCTCATGAGCCAACTGTGAGGCCGTGCACGAGGAGGCTTCACGTCGTCCGCCCATGTCTGGCCCCTCGCGAGGTCTTGAGCTTGTCTTGATGAAGATGGGCGTCTTTGGGCCACCCCTTGAGCCACGCCGCAGCGAGCAAGTCTGAGTACCCCGTTCCGAGCCGACACCTCCTGTGCAGCCGTTTATGTGTATATGTATATAACCTGAAAGTTTGCAGTCGTCGGCTTCAGCCCCATGCATATAATGCGGTGGTGTTCGCAAAAAATGCGTATTCACACTTGATCCAACGTCTTGGTCCATTAAGGAGGTGGTAGCGCAGCGAACGAGGCAATTGGACTATATTGCTTTAACACGTTCACTTAGCCATAGGAGTTTGACGATGGGACTACTATATAGCCCCTGGTACCTCCGCTTTCGTCCGAATCACGGGTAGCGTCGTACATGACCGGGGAAGCGGCCCTTCGTTAATCGCGGAGGAATCCGAAGATTCCGCTAAGTCATCGAGTGGTTGACCAGTCTCGCGCTTTATCATGCGGTCAGTTTGGCTTTCTCTCTTGAGGTGCTCATCCGGATGAACGAGGCACAATCGCATCAGTTCTCCGGTGCCTCCTTAGCCGATAGAGCGGGCGTAAGGTAGCAAAACACGGAGCCGGGCAAACCCAAAATTTGACCAAAGACATGATTGAGCTGATGCATATAAGGCCAAACTTCATGGCCGAACACTCCCTAAGGTATTCGGTCTTTATAACATATGCCGGGCTGAACAGTGCCCTTGATAATGAACCCCGAGTGTCCAGGTACAAGCAATATTCGACGTGGCGAAATGCCAATAACGTCAACATCCTTCTCGGTTGTATTGAGTATCAGGAGGATGTGAACAACAAGAGATAGTAAAAAAGGTTTCTGTGGGTCTTAATCTAAAAAGAAACCTTTGGCGGGTCCCTCTTGCGTCGTGCTGTGTCTCCGTTGTCTTGCGTATCACGGGCGGGTGTATACGATTGTCATCTCTAAAAGAGAAGAACTTAGGTAAAAGTTGACGTGCAAAAAATTGGTTATTCCCAATAAACCATTAAAATTCAAGATAAGTCAAGTTAAGCCGAACTAGCCCTGTTTACACACGGGAAGCCCCTGGTACCATCTATGAGGGTATGACCATCAAATCGATCTCAGGTATATCTAGTGATGCGCCGGACTCGTCCAGCCGTGTCTGCGGTTTTGACGACCGGTCATTTATTCTGGTTGGTGAGGTTGTCTAGTGTTCGGCTGTTAAAGCCACGGCGCGTTCTTCCGCGCGTAAGGAACGCTCAATATTTCCACTAACTGTGATGGTGCCACGTGGTCCCGACATCTTAAGCTTGAGAGAAGCGTAATTCGGCACTGCACTAAAACGAGCGAAAGCCGCTCTGCCAAGTAGTGCTTGATAGCCACTTCGGAATGGAGCGATGTCGAAGGTTAAATTTTCGCTTCGGAAGTTGCCGGGAGAACCGAATACAACCTCTAGTAATAGTGAGCCCGTACAGCGGGCCTCTGGGCCTGGTATTACTCCCTTGAAGGTAGTATTACTGTGGCTGATTTTTGTCGGGTCTATCCCCATTTCACGGACTGTGTCCTGATATATCAGATTAAGACTACTGTCGCCGTCCATAAGGACTCATGTGAGATGGTATCCGTTTATTACTGGGTCTAACACCAAGGCAGCCAATCCTTCATGCCGGATGCTTGTCGGGTGATCCCTGCGTTCAAAAGTGATCGGGCAGGCCAACCAAGGGTTGAACTTAGGGGTGACGGGCTCTACGGCGCGTGTGTCTCGGAGTGCATGTTTGCTTCTCCTCTTCGTCACGTGGATCATGTTTACTGTTTTGACCTCTAGTGGGAAGTTTTTACATAGCCCGATGCTTTCTTTGTGAGGCTCGTCCTCGTCTTCACTTGGTGTCTCCCTCCCTTGTGTTCGCGTTTAGCTTACCGGCCGCTTGAAGACCCAAGCATTCTCTATGGGTGTGATTTATGGGTTTATCGAGGGTGCCATGAATCGACATAGTTTGTCTAGAATTTTGTTTAGGCTGGACAGTCCATCTCTGCTGCCTTTGAAAGGCTTTTTCGTGACCGGTCGAGAGCCCTGAATCCGGCGTTTACCGCGTGTTATCTGAGTTGTCTTCCTTATTTCGATGCTTGCTTTTCTTTGCGTCGTGGTTTTCCATTGCCATCCCTGACTTGGATGTGCACAGGTGCTGGTGCTACTAAGAGCTAGCCAGCTATCTTCGCCCGCGCAAAAGCGGGTCATGAGGCTTGTCTTGGCTGCCATTGTTCTCGGTTTTTCTTGGCCGAGGTGTCTGGCTGCCATTCGTCTCGGACGCTGTGCTTGAAAGCTGCTAAGGCTTCGCGTCCGGGCAGTTGACGATTTGGTTCTTCTTAGTGAGAAACCTGTTCCAAAGCTTTGAGGCTGACTCTCCGGGCTGTTGAATTATATTACTTAAATCTTCTATATCCGGAGGTCGGACATAGGTCCCTTGAAAATTAGCCCGAAAAGCATCCTCGAGCTCCTCCCAGCTTCCAATTGAGTTTTCAGGGAGACTTTTCAGCCAGTGCCGAGCTGGTCCTTTAAGCTTGAGGGGCAAGTACTTGATGGCATGGAGATCGTCTCCGCGAGCCATATGGATATGCAGGATAAAGTCCTCAATCCAGACCTAAGGGTCTGTAGTCCCGTCGTACGCCTCTATGTTCACTGGTTTAAATCATACGGAAATTTGTGGTCCAGCACCTCATCGATTGAAACATAGGGGTGTCGGCACCCTATATTTGGATGTATCATGGCGTTTGGATGGTTGTAGTATTTGGTTTTGATTTTGTGCCGGAGCACGCTTCCTAGATCCATAAATGGATCAGTCGCGCTTGACCTTCGATCTGAAGTCGTCACGTGGGCGTGTCTTTGACTTATGTGCGGCCTTGTTAGCCGCTCTATAGCGGCCACAAGGTGGTTGATCCGAACGGTTGGCCGTTTTATTTTTCGGCTGTGTGGGCTCTAAGGCCTCATCGTCAAATTCAGGCAATAGCTTGCGCTTTGGATAGCTCTTTGTGTGGTAACTTCCACCATACTTTTCTTCGAGCACTTTGTTCCATCTGCTGTTGAGCGTATTTTTTGCGGCCTTAAGCCTTTGCTTCTGCTTCTTCAGACTCCTCGTTGTGGCAATAAGCCTTCTGCAGATGTTCTCTTGTTCCAAGTGCCTTTTCGGGATGTAGCGACCAGACCCAAAATTGGTCAAGTCTCTGTGTAGCTGTACCATCCCAAGATCATGCTGGCACACACAGTACATTGATGAAATAATCAAAGTTCAATCACACCTGAATTTATTACACGATTCTCATATCGAGTCTTTATTACAATAGAATAAATTGGCGAAGGCCAACTCATGAAATAAACTAAATAAAGCTGCGGAAGCGTGAGCGAAATAGCGAGTCCATCCGACTCCAAGGGCAATCGCCAAGCGTGGATCGTAGCCTCACTCTGATCGGAATACTCCTCTGCAACATAAGGCGTTGCAGCCGTGTAGGTCAGCATTTTGAATATGCCGGCAAGTCATGAAAGAGAATAACAATAAAATTACTAACACTATATGCAATTTGGCTGTGGGGCTCTAAGTTTCATTGTTTTCTTGAAAAAGCCGGTTTTCCCTACAATAAGGACTTGTTTGCAATTACTACAAAATGTTGGTAATTATTGAGATGGTTCCGCCAACCAATGTCTCATTCCCAATTATTAAATAACCCCTCAATTAATTTATTAATTTTGGTGTTGAGATATCGAAATACTCCAAGTTCCAGAGGCTCAAATTGTCCGTAACGGGGACACGGCTAACCGATTAGATCTTCACTCTGCGAGAGGTTTGTGCACTTTACCCGCAAGAATCGTTCCCTCCTTTAAGTCTTCGCACTTCATGGTGTTTGAAGGCGGGACGAGCAAACAGGGTCTTCGAAGAGTTCCTCGGCCCTTTGCCGTACCCATCCAATCCTACCGTTCTTCTACATCTCGTAGCACCGTCGGCAGAGTCACACCTAGGGTTGACCAAGCGAGCCCATAATGGCTTGCGGCTGCTGAGTAAGCTTCGGTCAATGGGGTATCCATCCGTCTCTTCGTGGCTGGGTGAAGCTTTCCGCAAGATGTCATGGCGCTTCTCCATGCATCCCGGCCAACCTTTGGTTTTCTCCGAGGTGCCCGTCAACCAAATCCTCCATCCAGAGTGAATTTTGAAGTCCATCTTGAGCTTGAAGTCATGGGGTTGTCATCATCTTGACTCTCACATCTCCCTTATGAATCACTCAACCAACCCGTCTCGAGCATAGCAAAATAAACTACTTCGTCCCGGGCAATGGTAACAAGGGGAATTGGGTTCATCCTACCTCATGATACTACTCAAGAACATAACTTCAAATTCTCCTACTGCATGCATGGTGGGGAGGTATAATTCTAATGCAATAAAATCATAGGTATAATAAAAGAAAATATGATCAATGACTTGCCTTCTTGGCGATCTTGAAAGCTAGGGACTCGTGGTAGCAAGCTTAGCACTCGGAAATTCTACCGAGACAAACAACAATCATATAAGCATAAGAGCATACAATTCAATTAACATAACAGCATGCTAACATAAAACACACAAAACAATTGAACCAAAACCCAAAGAAAACTCGAAGAAATCCAAATCAATGTTTTCACCACATCATACAACAACCAAGAAATAGTTTTACACCACCAAATTTTTCTTAACAGAACCTAAGCATGGGTTTTTGCTAACTAACAGAAGAGAAAACATCATGCAACTAGGAGCAAAAAGAATCACATCAAAAGCTATTATAGAACTCCTATTATGCCTATAATAATCCTAGCAAGGAAAAATAAAATAAAAATTTATTTATTGTAAGTAAAAGTTCATGTACTAAAACTACAGAAACTAACCTAAAATAAACTATCACATAGGAAAAATAAAATTATTTGCTAAATAAAACAATAGGAAAACAGTAGCTAGTTAAATAAATAAGAACCACATGATTTTGATTAAAACTATTTTTTATTAAATCTAAAATGCCCAAATAAATTCCTACGGTTAGGCAAGGTCAAAACAAAGTAGTGACAAAAGAATCACTAAAATAAAATAATCCTAACTCATTTTATAGCAGAATTACTAATCTGTCTAAATCTAAAATAAAACAATTTCTAATAATTTTAACATGACTAAACATATTTTCTACAGAAACTACAACAAATTTGCAAACTAACAAAAAAGAATCAATTAAAAATATTAAGTAGATTAAAAGATATGGATTTTACAAAACTGAAACTATTCTGTAAAAAAACAGAAACGAAAATATAATTAAAAAGAAAAACTGGTGCTAATGGGCCTATCTATCGCTCGGGCGTCAAATAACTAAAACGCGCCCGGGAAGTAAACCGAGTCGGGCCGGTCCAACTAAACCTAAATAAAAACCAAAACTAAACCGGGTTTTTAAACTAAAACCTACCCCTTCGCTAAATCTAATCTAAACCCTAGATTTTAGATCTAACGGTGGGGCATCTCCGGCGACCTACCGTGGTGGAGACGACGGCGACGGTCGACGGCGGCTCGGGCGACGATGGCGCGGTGGCTCCGGTGGTCGGGGAAGACGGCGGAGGCCTCCGGCGGGTGCGGCGGAGCGAGGGGGAGGTCGAGGTGGAGTCGGTGGTGATCGGGGGGGTCGGAGTCGAGCGGTGGGGCGGTAATGGCGTAATGGTGAACGGCTCAATGAGCGATTCGGTGAGGGAGATCGTTCAGGCGCGGCAAGGGCGGAGCAGGTCGAGGGGTTATATAGGGGGGACCGGCTTGGAGGAGGGGCGATCGGGCGAGGAGATCCAGAAGTCCGGGATTCAGGGCGGTGATCGGTCGTGGCTTGCGGGAGGAGGAAGAAGGGGTGGGGTCGGGTGTCGTCGGGAGAGGGAGGGCGGATCGGTCGAGCGACCGAGGGGAGGAGTTCGGTCGGGTCGGCTCGGGCAGGCGGCTCGGCGCTGGCTGGGCTGGGCTTTGGGCTGCGCTGGTGGGTGCCTCGGCGCTGGCTGGGCTGGTTATTCTGGTGGCGCTGAGGTTTTTTTTTCTATTTTTTTGAATTAGGGAGAGGGAATATAATATATATATTTTATATAGGACATATATATATCAAAATGATCATGGGAATATTCCTACAATTTGAACATTTTCGAGGCAAAACTCAAACTTTAAAAAATCATTTTCTAAAATCCCAAATAAAATCAAATTTGAATTCAAACTTTTGGCAAAGTTTTCTTCGACATATTTGGAGTGTCATGTTTACTCCTCTCATACTTTTCTCAAGTATTTGTGGGGCATTGATTTGAAATAAATTTCAACCGCCAATTCAAATTCAAATTCCATCAACTCAAAATCTTCGAAACTTCAAATGTCACTCAAATTCAAACAATATGCATAGATGCTTAGCTATAATTGTAAAACATTCCAAATAGGAAATTTGGGATGTTACAAACCTACCCACCTTAAGATGAATCTAGCCCTCGAGATTGGGTTGGCTAGCAAATAGGTGCGGGTGGTCTCGGCGGAGGTCTTCTTCTCGCTCCCAGGTGGCTTCCTCCTCGGAATGATGACTCCACAACACCTTGCAAAACTTGATGATCTTGCTGCGGGTGACTCTGTTTCAGATCTCGAGAATTCGGACGGGTTTCTCCTCATAAGTCGATCATCCTTTGTCGAGCTGTATGGCCTCTAGGGGCCTTTGTGTCTCTCAACGGAATATCGGCCATGTCGGCATGGCATTTCTTGGTGAGAAACATGGAAGACATCATGAACTCGGACAATCCTTCCGCAATTCCAACTTGTAAGCAACTTCTCCACGACGTTCGAGGATTTTGTAGGGCCAATGAACCGGGTGCTAACTTTCCTTTAACACCAAACCTCTTGATTCCACGAAGTGGGGACACACGAAATATGCCCGGTCTCCGCTCGTAAGTTACTTCCTTGCGTTCTTGTCGGCATAACTCTTACGCCTCGATCGAGCTACCTTGAGTCTATCTCGAATCAGCTTGACTTTCTCTTGAATCTCGATAAGATCGGGACGAAAAGTTTCGATCTCCAACACCATCCCACAACAATGGTGTTCGCACCTCCTTCCGTATAGAGCTTGAAGGGGCCATCTTGAGATCTAGTGCGATAACTGTTATTGTATGAGAACTCCGCGTATGGCAAATTATCATCCCAGCTAGACCCATAGTCTAGCGCACAAGCTCTCAACATGTCCTCCGGGATCTGGTTGACTCTCTCGGTCTGTCCATCATGCTCATGGATGAAAAGCTCTTGAACTCCAGCCTCGTACCCAAAGTTTCATGCAACCGATTCCAAAACTTTGAGGTAAATTGTGTTCCTCTATCGACACGATACTCCTCGGAACTCCATGCGGACATCGATCCTGGTCATGTATATCTTGGCTAACTTAGCGCTGGTATAGGTAGTCTTCACGGGAATGAAATGAGCTACCTTGGTCAATCGATCAACCACTACCGGATGGAATCATAACTGAGCGGGTCTGGGTAATCTGTGATAAAATCCATTCCAAGTTTTCCCATTTCCACTCGGGAATCGGCAAAGGTTGAAGTAACCCTGCTGGCTTCGATGTTCGCCTTTACTGTTGGCAAACATCGATCTTGCTACGTACTCGGCAATATCCTTCTTCATACCTGTCCACCGAAACTTTCCTTCAAATCCAGATACATCTTGGTGTTACGGGGTGAATCGAGTACGGTGAATCATGAGCCTCTGAAGAATTAGCTTCCGAGTTCGGGATCATTGGGTACATAAATACGATCCTCGAACCATATAGCTCCGTATTCATCCTTACGAAACCCTTTAGCTTTTCCTTCATTCATCCTTTTCTTTATCTCATCAATTTCCTTGTCCGACTTTCCGGCTTCACGAATTCTTTCGCCAAAGTGGACTGAACTTCGAGTTGCAACATATCCTCTGGGAACTATCTCCGATCGGAGATCTACGAGGTCATCGACTAACTCTGGGTAATCCTCCGCTATAAGAGTATTCACATAACTCTTACGGCTCAAAGCATCTGCTACAACATTAGCCTTTCTGGGTGGTAATGCAATCTCATGTCATAGTCCTTGATTAACTCTAGCCATCTCCTCTGCTCGAGGTTCAACTCTTTCTGCGTGAAAATATACTTCAAGCTCTTATGATTTGTGTAAACATCACAGCGGTTTCCGATAAGGAAATGTCTCCAGTCTTGAGTGCATGCACTCATTGCTAACTCCAAATCATGTGTGGCATAATTCATCTCATGAGGTCGTAGCTGTGCGGAGGTATAAGCTACAACTTTTCCTTCTGCATGAGTACTCCTCCGAGTCCACGAGAAGCGTCTAATATACTGGTAATCCTTGTGTATGTCCGCAAAATCAATCTTTGGGGCTGTAACCAAACGTTTCTTCAATTCACGGAAGCGGCTTCACAATCCTCGGTCCAAATGTACTTGGCGTCCTTCTTCAACAGCTCGGTCATGGGCTTGGCAATCTTCGAGAAATTCTCAATAAACCTCCGATAATATCCTGCGAGTCCGAGAAAACTGCGGATCTCCTTGGTGAGGTGGGTGGCTGCCAATCGGTGGTGATACAACCTTGGTGGGGTCAATTGCTATTCCTTCTCCTGAAATAACATGTCAGAGGAATCCGACTTCCTTCAGCCAAAATTCACATTTGCTGAACTTGGCATACAACTGATGTTCTCGGAGTTTCTCGAACTAGGCATAAATGTTCCTTATGCTCTTCCTCGCTCTTGGAAAATCAGTATATCATCGATGAACACCACGACAAACTTGTCCAGATATTCCATAAATACCTTGTTCATCAAATTCATGAAGTATGCAGGGCATTAGTCAATCCGAATGACATGACGGTATACTCATATAAACCATACCTGGTGGTGAATGTTGTTTTAGGTATATCCTTTTCATGGATCTTCAACTGATGATACCCTAATCGAAGATCGATCTTGGAGAATACCTTGGCTCCAACTAGCTGATCAAATAGATCATTAATCATCGGCAGGGGGTACTTGTTCTTGATGGTCACGTCGTTCAACGAATGATAATCCACAATCATTCTCAGGGTTCCATCCTTCTTCTCTACCAAAAGAACTGGGGTTCCCCAAGGTGATGAGCTTGGCCGAATATATCCCTTCTCAAATAGCTCATTAATTTGATTCTTGATCTCTTTTAAATCGTTCGGGGCATCCGATAGGGTCTCTTGGATATTGGGGCTGTGCGGGCAATAACTCAATCAGAAATTCAATGTCTCTGTCGGTGGCATTCTGGTAATTCCTCCGAAACACATCGGAAAATCTTGCACCTCGGCACTTCCTCTGAACAACTCCGTGAGGAATGCACCGATTCTTCATCGGGATACGTGCGGATACATACTTGATCCTCTTACGCTCCGGGGTGGTGAGCGAGAATCGACTTCTTGCACGATCTATGTTTCCTTCAAACTTTGTCAACCAATCCATGCCTAGGATTACATCCAAGGTCCGGGTTTCCAATACTATGAGGTCTGCGGGAAATTTATGGTTTCGATGTTGAGGGTTGCATGACAGCCTAAGCACGCCATCATTTCTCCTCTGCAGGCCCGGCGTGAAGAGGGCTTCTAAGGGTTCTAGTGGGCAACCCGTACTTTTCCACAACTACCCTTGATATGAATGAATCGTTGCACGAGAATCAAAGAGTACCAATCTTGGATGTGAATTTAATAAAACTTACCAACCACGATTATCGGCTGATCATAGGCGTCCTCCACGTCAATGTGGTTCACACGAGCACGAGGAAAAGGGTTGGGCTTCTTTGCTGAGCTTCCATTGCCGTTTCCATTCCTCTGCTTGGCCTCCGGGCGTCGGTGGCATAGTGCCCTGTTTTCTAGCACTTGAAGCAGTGATGTGACTCAGATCCTTACGGTAGGGGCAGGACGATGTTGGTTGCCATTGCGTTTCCATTGCTGACTTGTTGTCGGGGTTGCGGTTGTTCCCATTTCCTCCATGGTTATGTCCTCCATGATTATGTCCTCCATGGGTGTGATGGGTATGCCCTCCAGTATGGGGCATAACAGGGCTTGCTGAGCTCGAGTTGTACTTCCCTGGCCATACTTCCGCTTGCGACTATCAATCTGCTGTTGCTTGCCTTCAAGTATGGTGGCCTTGTCTACCAGCTCTGGTAGTTGTTGAAGGTAGCCACCATTAGCTGCATTCCCAGCTCGTCATTGAGTCCTCGAGAAACTTTTCCTGCTGCGGCATCTGTGGCCACATCATCCGGGCATAGCGAGCTAACTTGCTGAACTCATCCCACATCTTGCCCCACGATGCGGTTCCCTGGCGTAAGTTGCGGAACTCACGCTTCTTGAGACTCATGGCTCCGGTGATACATGGCGGTGCGGAAAGCTTCTTGGAACTGATCCCACGTGATGGTGGCGATGGGATAAGTGGCGGTGTAGTTCTCCCACCAAGAGGCTGCAGGTCCATCAAGTTGATGTGCGACAAGCGCACCTTCTCTGCATCTGTGCATCCAGAGTGGCTAACTCCTTCCGACCTTGCGGAGCCAATCGCCGCCACAATCGGCTCGGTGCTGCTAGAGAACACTTGGCGGATTCAGCCTTAGGAAGCGGGTCAAGTTGTCAACGAGGGGTGGTGGCGGTGGATTGTTGTTGTTGTTGTTGTTACGGTTACGGATGAGCATCCGCATGAGGGCATTCTGCTGCTGGATCATTTGGGTGAGCTCCGGCGGAAAGTTGAGACCGGGGTCACGTCTCGGAGGCATCTGGTGTTTTGGAGTGGATGAGAAAATTAGAATAGAACAAGGGTCTAATGAGAAAATATCACTACCCAAATGAATGCACAATCATAATCACACCAATCATTTATTCAATCCACTCAAACATGGTTCAATCTCGGATTACAAATTCTCACGACTAATCGAAAATAACGGCCTAAGCGATCGGCGAAAAATAAAATAACATGGCGGTCGACTAAATGTCTTCATCAATTATCCTTGCGTCCTCAGTGCGGCGTCCTCGGTGTGGCGTCCTCGATCTGGCGCCTCCTCTTGCGGCTTTCTTGGTGGAGCTCTCTTCATAATCCTGGTCATTGCTCACGAGAGGTCCGTCATCTCCACTCGGAAAAGGTCCTCTCCCAAGTCCATCTTCTCCTCTAATGCGGCAACATCCATCTTCACTTGTCGACTCTCTCCATGAAATCCTTGATTTCTTCTTCATAGTCAAGGAAGTCTGTGTGCTTTCTCCTCCAGTTCGAGTTCACGGAACAACAGCCTCTGTGTACCTTGAGTTCTGGCGAGTCTAGATCTCCGTTTCTGAGGAGACACTCCAAGTCTTGGACATATGAGAGAATGGAGTCGTCCTCACTGATGCGGATGATATCTCCATTCCTAGCTCTGCGAGAAATCATGGCGAGTCGATGGATCGAGCTCGGCCTGTACTCTTCTCGGAGATGTCCAAGTGCATGATAAATCGCCATGTCTCTTCCAAGGATCCAATTGAAATCGGTAAACTCAAAGTCAATGGGTTCGAATGTCCTCAGAAGGTCCTCCTGGAATGTGCACCTCAATCATGTAGCGGGTATCCGTCGGAAGTGCATTGGTAGGCTTCCGGTGATTGAGGGCGAGCAATCTTCAGCTTCTTCACGATCTGAACCAGCTTCTTGCCGAGAGGCATCGTCTCATCTGGTGGCAAAACTCCGTAGCGTAGCTGGGGTGAACTCGCGGCCATCTAGAATGTTGAAAATCGGAGAAGTCGAGAAATGAATAGGGAGAATTACGGAATGATAAGGACATAAAATAAATAGTCTCTTCCTATGGCTTTCCGATCCTAGGGGTTCGTCCTCACGGTCAGCGTGTGCTCGATACCATCTCTCATAGCGACCCGACCCAAAATCGGTCAAGTCTCTGTGTAGCTGTACCATCCCAAGATCATCTTTGGCACACACAGTACATTGATGAAATAATCAAAGTTCAATCACACCTGAATTTATTACGATTCTCATATCGAGTCTTTATTACAATAGAATAAATTGGCGAAGGCCAACTCATGAAATAAACTAAATAAAGCTGGAAGCGTGAAGCGAAATAGCGAGTCCATCCGACTCCAAAGGGCAATCGCCAAGCGTGGATCGTAGCCTCACTCTGATCGGAATACTCCTCGCAACATAAGGCGTTGCAGCCGTGTAGGTCAGCATTTTGAATATGCGGCAAGTCATGAAGAGAATAACAATAAAATTACTAACACTATATGCAATTTGGTGTGGGGCTCTAAGTTTCATTGTTTTTGCGAAAAAGCCAGTTTTACCCTACAATAAGGACTTGTTTGCAATTACTACAAAATGTTGGTAATTATTGAGATGGTTCCGCCAACCAATGTCTCATTCCCAATTATTAAATAACCCCCTCAATTAATTTATTAATTTTGGTGTTGAGATATCCGAAATACTCCAAGTTCGAGGCTCAAATTGTCCGTAACGGGACACGGCTAACCGATTAGATCTTCACTCTGCAGAGGTTTGTGCACTTTACCCGCAAGAATCGTTCCTCCTTTAAGTCTTCGCACTTCATGGTGTTTGAAGGCGGATGAGCAACAGGGTCTTAGAAGAGTTCCTCGGCCTTTGCAGTACCCATCCAATCCTCCGTTCTTCTACATCTCGTAGCACCGTCGGCCAGAGTCACACCTAGGGTTGACCAAGCGAGCCCATAATGGCTTGCGGCTGCATGTAGGTAGCTTCCGTCAATGGGGTATCCATCCGTCTCTTCGTGGCTGGGTGAAGCTTTCCGCAAGATGTCATGGCGCTTCTCCATGCATCCCGGCCAACCTTTGGTTTTCTCGGGGTGCCCGTCAACAAATCCTCCACCCAGAGTGAATTTTGAAGTCCATCTTGAGCTTGAAGTCATGGGGTTGTCATCATCTTGACTCTCACATCTCCCTTATGAATCACTCAACCAACCCGTCTCTGAGCATAGCAAAATAAACTACTTCGTCCCGGCAATGGTAACAAGGGAATTGGGTTCATCCTACCTCATGATACTACTCAAGAACATAACTTCAAATTCTCCTACTGCATGCATGGTGGGAGGTATAATTCTAATGCAATAAAATCATAGGTATAATAAAAGAAAATATGATCAATGACTTGCCTTCCTGACGATCTTCGAAAGCTAGGGACTCGTGGTAGCAAGCTTCGCACTCCGGAAATTCTACCGAGACAAACAACAATCATATAAACATAAGAGCATACAATCAATTAACATAACAACATGCTAACATAAAACACACAAAACAATTGGACCAAAACCCCAAAGAAAACTCGAAGAAATCCAAATCAATGTTTTCACCACATCATACAACAACCAAGAAATAGTTTTACACAACCAAATTTTTCTTAACAGAACCTAAGCATGGGTTTTTGCTAACTAACAGAAGAGAAAACATCATGCAACTAGGAGCAAAAAGAATCACATCAAAAGCTATTATAGAACTCCTATTATGCCTATAACAATCCTAGCAAGGAAAAATAAAATAAAATTTTTATTTATTGTAAGTAAAAGTTCATGTACTAAAACTACAGAAACTAACCTAAAATAAACTATCACATAGGAAAAATAAAATTATTTGCTAAATAAAACAATAGGAAAACAGTAGCTAGTTAAATAAATAAGAACCACATGATTTTGATTAAAACTATTTTTTTATTAAATCTAAAATGCCCAAATAAATTCCTACGGTTAGGCAAGGTCAAAACAAAGTAGTGACAAAAAGAATCACTAAAATAAAATAATCCTAACTCATTTTATAGCAGAATTACTAATCTGTCTAAATCTAAAATAAAACAATTTCTAATAATTTTAACATGACTAAACATATTTTCTACAGAAACTAAAACAAATTTGCAAACTAACAAAAAAAGAATCAATTAAAAATATTAAGTAGATTAAAAGATATGGATTTAGAAAACTGAAACTATTCTGTAAAAAAACAAAAACGAAAATATAATTAAAAAGAAAAACGGGTGCTAATGGGCCTATCTATCGCTCGGGCGTCAAATAACTAAAACGCGCCCGGGAAATAAACCGAGTCGGGCCGGTCCAACTAAACCTCAATAAAAACCAAAACTAAACCGGGTTTTTAAACTAAAACCTACCCCTTCGCTAAATCTAATCTAAACCCTAGATTTTAGATCTAACGGTGGGGCATCTCCGACGACTTACCGTGGTGGAGGCGACGGCGACGGTCGACAATGGCTCGGGCGACGATGGCGTGGTGGCCGGTGGTCGGGAAGAGGCGGAGGCCTCCGTGGTCTGCGGAGCGAGGGGAGGTCGAGGTGGAGTCGGTGGTGATCGGGGGTCGGGTCAGCGGTGGGGCGGTAATGGCGTAATGGTGGTGAGCAGCTCGTGAGCGATTGCGAGGGGAGATCGTTTGGTGGAGAACAGGTCGAGGGGGTATATATAGGGGGACGGCTTGGAGGAGGCGAATCAGGCGAGGAGATCCAGAAGTCAGGATTCGGTGGCGATCGGCGTGGCTGGGAGGAGGAAGAAGAAGGGTGGGGTCGGGTGTCGTGGGAGGAGGAGGCGGATCGGTCGGGCGACCGAGGGGAGGGAGTTCGGTCGGGTCGGCTCGGGCAGGCCGGGCTTGGCGGCTGGCTGGGCACAGGGGTGGCTGCGCTGGTGGGTGCCTCATGTTGGATGGGCAGTTAGCTGGTGGCGCTGGGGTTTTTTTTCTATTTTTTTGAATTAGGAGAGGGAATATAATATATATATTTTATATAGGACATATATATCAAAATGATCAGGATAATATTCCCTACAATTTGAACATTTTTCCAGGGGCAAAACTCAAACTTTAAAAAAAATCATTTTCTAGAAATCCCAAATAAAAATCAAATTTGAATTCAAACTTTTGGCAAAGTTTTCTTGACATATTTGGAGTGTCATGTTTACTCCTCTCATACTTTTTCTCAAGTATTTGTCAGGCATTGATTTGAAATAAATTTCAACTGCCAATTCAAATTCAAATTCCATCAACTCAAAATCTTCTCAAACTTCAAATGTCACTCAAATTCAAACAATATGCATAGATGCTTAGCTATAATTGTAAAACATTCCAAATAGGAAATTTGGGATGTTACACGGGATGATGTGTGCATCTTCGTCCGGACTGTTTTCCTCTTCGAAGGGGGGTTGATGAGCTTTATCCTCGGCGTCGCCGTGTTCGGACATCGGATCCATACTATGTTCACCGTTTGCAGTTTCATCGTGCTCTGCCGCTGGGTCAATGTGGTCGTCGTTTCCTCTGGAGTCGACTGGAGTGTTATTTTCTCTTGCGCTGTTATCGCTGTTTTTGTCGAGGCGGGATTTGGAGCGGCACCTACGCCGACGCTTTGCTTGCTTCTCGAGGGAGCTATTCTTCGCTGTATCCTACCGTTCTTCGTCGTTGTTTTCTTTGAGTGTATCCACCATGTATATGTCATGTGATGAAGTGGTTGTCCAGCGCCCTGTGGGCACTAGTTCCTGTTCCTCTCCTGCATCGTCGTCCATGCCGTCGATGTCTTCCACTACAAAAAAAGACACATCCGTGACATTTTGGGCCGAACGAATTTTTTTGTCATACATATGACACTTCTATGACGATAATTGTGACAAAACCCGGTATCATCATAGATGTGGTGGGCTCCTACTTCTATGACAAAAATCATGATAGAAAATGGGTTTTCATCCCGGCGGAGGGAGACGCAGCTGCATGACATTCTTTGGGCCGTCCATGACGGAAAAAACCATGGTAGAAGCGAGGGGGATTTGGAGAGTTGCCGTTACGGTGGGAGGTCGGGGGCGAGCTATGCATCGCGTTCTCTCGTACGTCTGCAGCGTGTGTGCGGCGTTAGCTCTAATCGAACCCGAAGCGAGGCGTTGGGCTCTAATCGAACCCGGCGATTACTGCTGCAGGCTATCGTTATCTGAACCCGAGCGATCGATCGATGGCGTTAATCGAACCCGATCGGCGATTCGCCCTCTGCTGCTAATGAAGCCAATCGATTGGATGAGCGGTGGCGTTGCGGGGGTTGGATGAGCAGTGGCGGTGGTGTTG
Organism: Aegilops longissima; assembly: GCA_021605205.1. NCBI lineage: Eukaryota > Viridiplantae > Streptophyta > Magnoliopsida > Poales > Poaceae > Aegilops > Aegilops longissima. The sequence goes on along the minus strand of CM038677.1, from coordinate 397,435,915 downwards.
CCTCTGGATGAACAGGACCCGTGGTGTGGAGGGCTGGATGAATAGTAGGCGGTGGAGGGTGGCCGTGGAGGGTGGTTGAACAGGACCCGTGGTGTGGAGGGCTGGATGAGCAGAGAGCGGTGGAGGGTGCCCGTGGAGGGTGGTTGAGCAGCAGCCGGTGGAGTAGCACGCGGTGGAGGCTGGATGAGCAGGAGCCCGTGGAGGCTGGAGGAGGTCGGCGGTAGCCCGTGGAGGTGGAGGAGGTCGACGGTGGAGATGAACAGATATCCGTGGAGTCACGTTTTGCGGTTAGCCACACCCTCCCGATGAACAGGACCCCATTTCGACCGTGGCGCTCCAACACAAGTCCGTTTAAATCCGTTTTGCGATCGCCACACCCTCCCGATCAACAGGACCCCGTTTGACCGTAGGAGGTCCGTTATCTCCGTTTTTGCGGTATGCCACACCCTCCCGATCAACATGACCCTGTTTGACCGTAGGAGGTCCGTTTCCTCCATTTTGTGTACGCACACCCTCCCGATCAACGGGACCCCATTCGAACGTGGGAGGTCGGTTTCCTCCGTTGTGCGATACGCTTGAGCCTCGTTTCCATTGCTGTTCCGTCCAAGCCCTCCCGATGAACACGACCACGCATTCCGTTCCGACCCAGCCGGTTGGCTCCCCATGAACACGACGGCGGCGTTGTTTCTCCGTTCGGCGCAGCCATATGCGTATGCGGTAGGTGTTGAGACCCTGCCCGTATGTACGTACGTGGCCGTATTTTCTTTCTTGCACCCTTGCCGCTATACGTACGTGTACATGCTACGTGCGCGCCTCTAATACGACACATGCGTGCCTCTACATCGACCAGTATGTACGTACGTTCGTGACCAGAATGACAACGCCACGTGCGCTTGACCAGGTGGGTCCGGTATCGAGCACTTCCTTACTGCGAAGATGTAGCTGGTGGGTCCCAGCGGTCAGGGGGCGAATCGTTTTGTGTGTTTTTTGCCCGGACGCACTTCCTTGCATGCAAAGATGTAGCTGGTGGGTCCCAGCAGTCAGGGGGGAAACGTTTTTTTCGCAAAATACTGGTGGCCCGTCCGGTGGGTCCCATCTATCAGGTGGAGGAATAATTATTTTGCACATAATAAGGAGGCACTTCCTTGCGGCCGCCGTGGACCCAGCTGTCAGCCTCTCCATGCATAGTACTCTTCCGATGGAAGTCGGTTGTGGACCACATTGACCACGCCGCGCCGAGAGCACCATGGCTGTGGACGACGGCGAGGCCTAGGAAGGGGACGACGCGGAGCTGGGGAAGACGCAGCAGTGGATGCCCACGTGAAGTGGAGTACGAGGGTGAGGCTGTCATTGTCGCAGAATAACAGGGGGTGTGGGTGAGTAGAGGGATGGCCTGGCCAGCAGTGGGAGTAGTAGGGGGCGGTGAGGCCTCCGCGGCATCACAGCCGGGCACGGGAGGCAGGAGCATGCGGCACGACCGGCGCTGCTTTGGGCGTCTGGAGCACGAAGACCAGAGGTTAAAGAAGCACTACGGCCGTTGGATGGACATCGTACGGTCACTGGAGCTAGAGTCGTTCATATTGACTAAGTTGACAAAGCCCTCCATCCCCGTAAACTTAGTAGGCCCACAAGTCAGCCTCCCACCAAGTTGAGTCCCAGCTAGCAGGGGGAGTATTCATTTTTGTGTGCGTAATAAGGAGGCATTTCCGGTGGGTCCGGTGACAGTGGGGAGCGTATTTTCATGAAATCTGAGACCCTTCTGTGGGTCCCAGCTATCGGTGGAGGAATCATTATTTTCTTGGCGTAATAAGGAGGCATTTTCTGTGTGGGCCCCTCTGTCCGCCTCTTCCGATGGCTGTTGTTTGTTGACCATGTTGACCTCTCCGCGCCGAGAGCACAAGCACGGGTGGACGAGGGCGAGGCCAGAAGAGAACCACCCGGGCGGGTGAAGCCACCGCAGTGGATGCCTGTTGAGGGGAGAACGAGCTGACGGTTGGCTGCGGGTGAGGTGACGTCCGGAAAATAACAAGATGTGTGGGTGGTTAGAGGGATGGCTGGCAAAGACGGCCAGCCATGGGAGGAGGGAAGCGAGCAGTCCAGCGGTGCTGGTTTGGTAATTTGGGCGGGAAGATCAGAGATTGAAGAAGCACGTGCCGTTGGTGGACATCCAACGATGGCTCGCGTGTGTTGACTAAGTTGACAAAGCCTTGCGTACGCGTCAAAAAAAATTAGGACAGCGTGATCGTCAACCTAGTAGGCCCAGAAGTCAGCCTCCAAATCTGTGGAAAATAGCATACAGCCCATTAGACATTATTTTCAAAAATTTACAGCCCATTTGCTAATTCTTAAGGATATTTGAAGCCCATATTCTTTTTATTATCATTACAGACCATATATTCTGGGCACTGCTAAAAAATTCAACGAAATTTTGCATATTTTAGTGGGGTCCGAACTCTTTTAATCACAAAATTTCGAGTCACGTTAAAAATAGTTTTCAAACAATTATATCAAAATAAAATTCAAAAACAATTCTCCGCAAAAAAGAATGAAATTTAGAATCTTAACTAGCAAGATGCCCGTTCGTTGCATGGAACATGAAGATGCATTTGTATGAGTAGTTTATCTTGTGGGAGAAAAGATGATGTTTTAATGTAATTGCCAGTTGGCTTTGGTTTTTATAAGAGTAGAGAGAAATCCTGAAAAAATGATATTTTAATGCAATTGCCGGTTGGCTTTGGTTTAAAATTTTACAACCCATTTCTTACAACTTATAGCCCGTTTTCTGGGGAAGCCCATTTCTTACTACTTACATCCCTCCTCGCCTTGAAAGATTTGCAGCCCAGCAGGGCTGAGAAAAGCAAGTAGGCCTCGGTTTTGGTATTCTCCAAAAAAAGAACTGGGCTAGCCAATTTTAGAAATAAAAAATATATCAACTGGGCTCGTCATGTGCTTAATAAAAGCGTGGCGTGGGCTAGACAGGCCACAGACCAGACAACGCGCAGATTGAGCTCAAATCTCTGAAACTGAAAAACAACTGGGCGAGCTGCTGGGTCCCTGGTGTTATCCGCTCATTGTGTAATTTTCTCATTTATTGACTACATTGACAATGGTGTGGAACCTAGTTGTCAAACAATTATGAGGAAGTATTTTTTGGCTTGTAATAACGAGGCACCTGCTTGCGAAACGCAAACGCAATGACCCTGGTGGGTCCCTACTGTCAGCCTCTCCACGTACAGTCATCTCCTGATTCCTCTTGGTTGTCGACCATGTTGACAACGCCAGACGGCGGTGGGCACAGCGAGCTAACCAAGGCGGAGAACGACGGCAAGGCCTCGGACGGGAACGAACAGCAGCCATGGAAGATGCGGTAGTGTAGTGGCAGGTGGAGGGGAGTACGAGGGCAACAACATGCAAGTCAAGCATACAAATGGTACAAAAAGCCCAAGGATTAATTGTTCATCAAATTTTTAGACAAAACCCAGATTGAACATGATAGTAACATCTAACCCAACCACTCTTTTTTGCAGTCACAAACAAATGGATCGGTCTGATCCATAAAATCAACATCCTGTGCAAAAAAAATTATTTCAGAATGTCTACAACTTATTGTAAATATAAGCCGAGCACGTTTAGAAGCCCATTTGTCCACCTGAAACTTCTTTTTTTGCTATTCAACATGTTCGTCCGTGAGAAATCTCTTGCTGCAAAAATTAAGCCTCATGGACAATAGTAAACTCGCGTTCAACAGGAAGAATGTGACAAAGCTTCTGTTTGCCTGGTTGAATGCATATCGTCCCATTGTTATTGTCCTCAAACGAATGTCATGAGAACTGAGAAAATCCTTGTGCTTATTACGCCAACGATTGGTTATTTATTTTTCTCCATGTGGTTCTCCCTAAGTAGACATGAAGATTGAAAACAGTTAAGGTCTGAAAAAGAGTATGTCGAAAGAGCGACAGCTGAGCAGTTAATTCTAGTACAATATATACGGGCTTTCAATGTGCATGAAATCATCACCTCTATGTATAAATTCTCCGAGATCGAAAGCATCGCAGCAAGCCAATAATTATGTCCAGATCAAAACTATACATTCGATATATATGATCTTGACAGAATCCAGCAACATTGATAGGCTATCAATGGACGAACTCTTCATTGAGCATATAACATAATATTAGTACCCAAAGTGTACTCCAAGATGATATAAAACTTATGCACACAAATGAAAAATGCAGCATATGATGACAAATGTGTAGATGATAATATACGGTACACTGAAAAAGTGAGGAGCGAACACCAACTCCTTGTGATTATTAAGCGGGTCACGAATTACACCCAAGGTCTCCGGTTTGGTAGCAGAGACAGCGAGTTATTTATGAAGGTGTATAACAACTATGAAGGAGCAACCTTTCAAGTGAAGGGCATCTTCGATGATGAGCTACTGTCCTTTAAAACAAATTCCAATGCTTTTAAGGTGAGGCGACTTTATTTGGAGACAAGCGATACCGATTTCTATTCCCAAAACAATCAGCAAGCGCTCAGGCAGGGCAACTGGAGTGGATGATCTGTGCTGATGAGGCCTCCGATAGATAAACCACCACAAGCGAAAGTTTTTTAGCGGTGGGAGTCGAAGCATTTGTACCAGATCGTCGGTAGATGGCACCGCGAAGGTGGCGGTGTGGAGAGAGGAGGAAAACTGCGAGATGGACAACGGTGGTGTGAGCACGAATTTTGGTATGTTCGTGGTATGAAACTTTCGTGGTAATGGTAGAACTCAAACTGCTGGAGTTTTCGAATTCAGGGATGTTAGCCAAGCGTCCACCTTGCGGGTATGGACAGCAGGTAGCTTGTCGGGATCTGAGAGGCATTGAGCGGGCCTGCTGGTGAGAAGAGACGATGGCTCGATGAGATCAAATTCAGGAAGGATGATGTCGGCGGCGATCGAGATTGAGGCGCGGTGCGCATATAGAGGGCGCCACCGAGTTGAGAGGACTTGTGTCGGCAGCAATCCTTGGTGGGGAGAAGCGAGATGATCTACTCAAGGATGGCCTTGGGAGATCACCGATGCGGTCCACGGAGATTCTACGGATCCTCGAGATCCGAGTGGGGGGGCTCGCCGCTTCTCCCAGCTACCGGGTCTGGGATCTACAACCGGCGTCGCCCATTGGCGAAACCTCATCTTCTTGGCTGGGGCCAGCCGACTCCATTTTCCTTGTGGGCGTCGCGCCGAGCTCATGGGTTTGAGCAGAGTAGCAGAGACGAGCCTAGTGGCGGGCGAGTGGGGAAGAAGGAGGGCTGGGGATTTACTGTAGGAGTGGAAGAAGAGGAGCGTTTTACATTTGAGTGAGGAAGAAGGTGAGCGGGGTTTTACGGACGAGTGAGGAAGATTGGGGAGCGGGGGAATTGGGTGGGGAAGCAGGCGGGAGAGCAAGTTGTTCGTGTTTATAAGGCCCGCTGCACTAACTAATCCCTTTTTCCCAAGAACCGCTCTCTTCTTTTGCGTTCTTTGCATTGAGGCTGGCGCATGGGCTTTACTGATGGCCATGCATGCAGGATGCATGTGCCCGACGCCTTGCATGCGCTGGTTTGTTACTAGGCCTATTTAATAGGGTGGTTATGGAGTAAATTAAGGAGATTTATTTTCTCTGTGTGCATCCACCAAATTAGAGGATGCGATCTTGGATCTGAACACTCACATTAAACTAACATTAGGAAGAACAAAAATTCAGCATGTCTATGCATCTCAATGATTCACCATACTATAACCAATATACAAAGCTGTGAGAAGGTGTGAAAATAAAGAAAATCGGTCGATGCTTCTCTACGAGCAAAGGGCCTCCTAGCACGCATTAATTTCTGGGCATGCTTGTTTCTACTCAATGTTGCGAGCACTTTGAGCATGTTGGCAACTCCACAGCTAGCTAGCTGCCTCATCTTGCAATTGATCTTGACACATTTGCAGCAAACACATGAGGCAATAGAGATGACTCAACATGGGTCCATATTGTGCAGTTCCCGATATCATATTCATTGTCCTAAATCTGAAAAGATAGGAAAACAGTAGCTATACTTAAGCGGTGTTGCAAAACAGTAGCACATATCAATAGCTCGGCATGACAAAACACGATCATCGGATGAAGGGATCTTGACCTGCCCGAGGAAGATTACATATAATTTCATAAGTCCTTGGTTGATTTCCACCTTGGCTGCACTTGCTTGTTTGCTCCTCCACACATGACATGATCGTTCGCACTTGCATTTAGCAAATCAACGTCTGAATAAGCTAATTTCATCTTGCGGTGGTCATTGTACCTAATTACTGAATGTAGGAATACGGAGCACCATGAGGTTAGCTGACAGCAGGTAGATGCAGCCATATAAATTTTGTGCGGTGCTACCAAAATTGAGGTTTGTATCCCTTCGCGTTATGAGAATTCTTCTTGAATTTTTTAGAATGTGACGGCTTGTTCTTTGCATCAAACTTGCCTTTCCCCTGAGATTTGTTCTTGTTGTTTTGGGGCTGGTTGGGCTGGAAGTTCTTCTCGTGTACCATGTGGGCACTAGAAGCTCCCTCAGCGACCCAAGCACGCGTGTCTTTTGCTCTCGCCTTCTCCTCAAAATCAAGAGTGCTAATGAGATCCAAAACAGAAAACTCATGTCTCTTGTTTTTCAGAGAAGTAGCAAAATCGTTCCACGAAGGTGGAAGCTTGGCAATGATGGTCCCAAACAACAAATTTGTCCGCAACACACACTTAAAGTACTCAAGTTCCTTAGAGAGTGATTTGTATCTCATGAGTCTGCTAAACAACAGGCGCTCATCAGTCATCTTGTAGTCACAGAATTGCTCCATGACGTACAACTCGTTGCGGCGCCGAGGGCCCAAACATGGCCTCGGCGCAGCCCACATGTCTTGCCATTGTCAAGCGACATATATGAATCCACAATGGAATCGTCAAGAACACTCAAGAGGCGGCTTTGAAGAGGGTATCCATGTTCGAAAAACTTCCTCTTGTGTAGGATTAAGATCGCCTCAAAGCTTACCCTTAGTGGCGTCATAGCAGTACATGATCTGAAACCAATATACTGCTCTTGTGCGCCACCTTTTATATTGCACCCCCTTAAAAGTAGGCGGCTTCAAAGCGCAGCAAAACCACTCGGAGTAAATTGCCTGTGAACAGGTTTTTGGATTGGATTGTTGAATATATGAGCAATTTAGTATGAGATTTAATCCGAAACAGCAGTAAATAGATCATGACGACAATTGCAAACATCAAAGTAATGATGCGGACTAAACCAGGAGGACAGAATCACATACTGTACAGCGGGAGCAGAACCGATGTGGTTGATGTTGTCACTCATGTCGTTGATGAAGAGGTTACCGAGGTCGGGGAAGAAGGCTGTCGTTGAGGAAGTCGTCGCTGGCAGCAATCTGGAGTGTGCTCCCCAAAAATCTGATCGCCCCTCTCCCGTATAGGATCACGAAAGCGGGGTTAGGAGGACTGTTGTCCCTTTTCGCGGTGCATGCTTGGAAGGAGGCTGGAGAAGAATTGTGTGGCGGCGCTAAGATGCAGAGCAGTCTGAAACCATATGATACAGCGGCGGCTAGGGTAGAGCATGCCAGGTCGGTCGTGCGAGTATAATAGTAGGCCTTTGGCCCCCAAATCCCACGTCCAAGTCAATAATAGCTCAAAGAAAGTCAATAATAGCCCCACCAAGGTTTGTCTAAAAAACAGAGTAATTAAGGCATCCGTTAGTCCCTTTAGTATAAATAAGAATATCATTAATAATGACCCCACCTTTTGTCTCACAAAGTATGTTGGAGTACAACCGGCTACACGTTTACAATCCGCTTCTCTTCTCTCTCCTCTTCTCTCTCCTTCAACTAAGCACAAATACTATATTTAAATCCTTATAGCCTGCTTATGTCATCTAATTGTAGTACTTGCTCTAAAAGTTACTATCCTTTGTGTAGTCTGAAATGCGGGCGTGCGTGGCGGTGCCCTCGGTCGTGGCCGCTTCAATGACGGAGCGGTGAGAGGTCGCGTCATACGACTTGCCATCAATGTGGAGCGGTGGGCTCAGGTGGCGCCAGGAAGAAGCAAGGGAGGAGGGAGGGTTTTGTTGGGCCAAGAAGGTGAGAAGCCAACTTGGGATCGGTCCAGGCGGGAAATATCATGTGATCCCATACTGCATATGACACTAGTCTATGTTACTACTCCCTCCTTTCCGGTTTATAGAGATGTTTAGAGTAACATAGTAATATGTTCTGATACAAGTTACTCCCCACTATGACCAGCCTTGGTCTCTCCAGTGCTCCACCATGTATAGCTGCTAAGCCTGCCACGAGGCATAAAATATGATTATGCACCAATAAACTAAGCACCTATGCATTGAAGACTTGAGTTACTAAGCCATTTAATGCACTTAGCACCTCATCTAAAGAGCATTAATAGTATAGCCAGCTGCTGGCTATAAGCCAATGCCATGTCATCTACAGCCCATCTTATAGTCAACATGTACAATAGTAGATCAAAAGAGTGTACTACTACTTTTTTGTTATGTGGCCCACCTTTCATTCTCACAAAGTGCCTAGGAGCACATGCTAGAGCTGGCTCTTCATGAGGAGCCCGCTTACCTTCTCTCTCCTCTTCTCTTTCCTCCAACTAAGCAGAAATATACTATAGTTTATTCCTTATAGCCCGCTGACTCAGCTCTATTGTACTTGCTCTAAGCACATCTAAGCACTTACTAGCATCCCCTTGATCGTGGACCTTGACGGTGTATGGCACCTTGTGTCTCATAATTTTCCTCGTCATCATCTGAGTCCTAGAAGATCTCACCCACATCATCATTAGCATGCAGCCGCCTTGATAGACAACGTGCGCAGAAGGAGTAGAGGCAACTGGGGACGCACCACCACCACGTCGTGGGCACTCCGTATGTGCTCGTGTGCGTGCAGCGTGCGTGTTTTTCCATCGGTGATAGCTCTAAGGCCGAGGTTGCGGTCGTCTTCGTCTCCGACTAGTAGTTAAGCAATGACGGCAAAGAGGTGCTGCAAGAGATGCGTATGTGCCGTTGCGTGCGAGCTTCGCCGTAGCACGACAAACCGGAGGTCGCCGCGGATGGCGCACGCCTCCATGCCGCCGAGTGTGTGCGCATGCATGTGTTATTCACGTGCATCCTGCGGCCGAGCGTGTGTGCATGCACGTCTTGTGTACGTGCGTTGTGTGCTCCATGCTGTGTGCTCCATGCTGTGTGCGTATGTGCATGAGTTGGATCGGATGGAGTTAGTGTGTTGGCTTGTGTACATGCGTGGCTTGTTGCATGGTTATCAATAATTCAATATAAACTACTCCCGCCGTTCCTAAATATAAGTCTTTCTAGCCATTTCAAATAAACTACAACATACGGATGCATGCAGACATATTTTAGAGTGTAGATTCACTCATTTTGTTTCGTATGTAGTCCCTTATTGAAATATCTAAAAAGACTTATATTTGGGAACGGAGGGAGTATAAAACATCTTCAACTTAGCATCCTGATGTACCATTTCTAGTGGTTAGCGAAAAGTTCATGTTCTTTTAGTTGTTTATAGGTGGGCAGGCGGCAAAAAACAGGGGAAAACGCGCAAGGTTCCTTGCTCCTCCTCGGTCGTTGGGAATCTATGCTCTTCAACTCTTTTCTTTTACGTGAGCTTTGTTCATCCTTCTCCCAACACGCGAGACATGTAGCATCAAGGTGCACGTGTCATGCAAGAAAATGGAGATAATCAGATAAGCTGTGCGTAAGTGAGTCGTGCAGGGGGGGGGGGAAGCGGGGGGAAACCCTTTTTCATAAGTGAGTCGTGCACTTCGATGGCACCTACGCAATATTTTTTTCTCCTCAATGGCACGTGAATAGTGCACGTACTCAACGACGGAGCACGGGATGGTAGCAATGACATGGTCAGCCCTTTTTTGGAGAGAGTACGTACTACTAGTAAATAACTTTGATGTGTCCCGTCAACTCGCAGAGCAGCGAGAAGCTTGATTCGCCATCTCCCTCGCCAACGCTGCTTGCGGTGGCTCGCAAGACGAGGAGAAACTTTTGCCAAGCGGTGGGCGTGCAGCAGTTCACTTGGTGTCGATTGCCGAAGCACTCTTGTAGAACCATCGACTTAGGAAGAGGCGAAGAGCCAAGCGCAAGGTCACCTACTAACCTTAGGCTAGGCGTAGTGGGAGTAACATAAGTAGGGTACCTCCTTTTTTATTCTAGAAACAACCACGCTTGAATATCAAGGTGCTGGTTACGTAGAACAAATTTCCTGCAGTCCGTGCTCAGCCCTCCTCTATCTCTCTTCTCAGCCAGCCGGTGGGCGCTTGGAGCCCATCGTCTGTTTGCTCACATGTGGCCCCACATGTCGGTGAAAAGCATAAGAGGACCCACTGAACCTGCACATCTTTCACCTCGGCGTGTTGGCAATGAAAAACAAATCCAATAAAGATCTTGGTGGCGCTTTTGGAGTTACTCAAGAGTAGTAAGATTCTATTTACTGATTTAACCCAAGATGCACATCTCGTGGCTTCAACTTATCAACTACTAGTACCACTCTATTTTCTTTCATGACACGACCTGGATCTTTGGATGTCCCACGTGTTGGCAAAGGAGGAAGAACCGACCAAATCTTGGTTGTGCTCTCGGGTTAGACTAGTTGTGCTGACTTAAAAATTTATTGTGTACTCCTCCGTTCCAAAATACTTGACTTCCATTTGTCCAAAATGGATGTGCCTATATACTAAAACATGTCTAGATACATATATATTTTAACAAATACTACCTCCGTCCGGGTTTATTGGTCCCCATTATATTTCGTGCCAAATTTTGACCATAGATTAAACTAACAAAATGTTTACGCATGTCACCAAACATTATATTTTTGAAAACTATGTTCAAATATGAATCCAATGAGATAATTTTTCTTGACATGCATTAACATTTTGTTAGTTAAATCTTTAGTCAAAATTTGACACAAACTACAAAGGGGACCTATAAACCAGGACGGAGGTAGTAGAAGGCATGTATTGTGCAATGGAGGGAGTAGAATGGATGCAAGTTTTTGTATTGGGAAGAAGAGTACATCCATATATTGATAGAGTGTTGGAGTTGGCCTTACAAGTGGGATCGCAGTTGTGGAAACCGACTATCGGCAAACCCCCACCTCGTCCGCCGCGCGATGGCTGAGTTAGAGAAACGATGAGGTTGAAGAGATTTCTCTAGCACGGACTCCAAGAAATATGGTGTCAGATGGAAGTCGTCTTTGGTGGCGTGTGCCGTACTCTGGATGTGAATGCTTGTTACGGCCCATGCCACCCTACTACTCCTACTACTTACTATATAGTACTAGTATCGAGGATTCGAGGTGCTGGTTACGTACAATATAGCTCTGATAAAAACACCCATACGACCTTGAAGCATGTGAAGCTAGTACAAATAGTGTACTACTATTGTTGATTGGCCTCATCCGATAACCTGTTGCAATGCATTACAATTATGTATTGGAAAATATTTTTTGCCTCGTCGCACCACTCACTCGGAGAAGCAACTCGAAAGCCATTCATAAATTTAGTAAGTTTATCACAGGCATATCATTTTATTACATACAACAGGTCATCAACCCACATCGACAACGAGGATACATTATAAATGCTAAAGTTTTCACCACACAACAAATAACAAACAATGAAATGAACTTCAACTCAACCATTCCCGGCGTGGGAAGCGCTTGCTTTGAACCACAAGTGATTCTCGGGACGGGCATCTATTGTCGATCCGAGATTTAAGCAGGACTGATCATCCAGTGAAGCAGCCTACTATATCGATACCGGGTAGGGAACCACACTAATGTCCGAGGTATAGACACAGTTGCTTCTCATAAATGGTGCTAGTAACGTTATGTCAACAGCAGTTGGATCGCCTTTCACCATCATCGGATAGTTTTGTCCAAGGGAGAGCGAGTTTTCTCCAAGACTATCAATTCTGTACCAGGGAGAAGGTGTTGGTGCTAACACACTAGTATCCATCCCGAATACCATGCAACGGGTGTTGGAATAGGTCCGGAGATTGCGACCATGGGAGACTACACCTGCTTCCTTAGCAGTAACATCATCAGTGGGCTGTATACACACAAGAAGAGGTGATCCATCGGAATTAGTTGCCAGGCGCCAAAGAGTATCTAGGCGCTGCTCGTCCTCATGCTCGTGATCATCACCATCGTCATCTCCCCCTTGGTTATAAAAATCTTCAAGTATAGGTGGTGGAATGTTCACAGGACCTTGGAAACACAAGAAGAAGGTTAATTAGTAAAGGGAAACTTGCTAACCTGCATGCATGTGGATGAAACAATTATAATTACGGAGGAAGAAAAACGTACCGAAATCATAACGATTCCATGCAAAAACAGTGCCATGAGTGGTGGCAGCAAACACAAGGCCCTCGTATTGAATTGCATCACGGTACTCATACGTGTACATAAATTGATTTTTGAGCAATGTCCATCGAGTCAAACCAGCAACGACGGCACTGTTTTTGGCGATGGCATCTTAACATCATACGTATCATTATCAAGCGGCATCAACTTGCACAGGGCGAGGCCTCCGTCGTGACGGCGCCAGTCATCAGGGTCATGGCGAAGAAGATACGGGAGATCAAACCGCTCCTTGACTCTTGGGTTCCTTGTAATGATATTATTAGTTGAGTCAAGAATGGGCTTGAACGAACCTGCCATGCTAGCCGAGGTGATGACGTCGATCAATAAGTTCCTCCACCACGTCATCTTTCTGATCGGGGCAAGAATAACGGGTTCGTTTCCGTCATGTTCCCTCCATGGAGAAGAAGATCGAACAATGGCAGAAGAAAGGGTGAAGGGTTGAAGGAAAATGGAGGAGGGAGAGGAAGAGCGTGCGACAGCAGTTCCAAATCGAGAGGGAAAGGCGAAGAGTCGGTGGGCGGTTGCCGGTTGCCACGGTTCACGAAGGGTGCCCGGCCTACGTCGGTTCGAAATACTCCTACTACTCGCCGTCGTCTCAGCGATATGTTGGAGCGGGACCACATGTCAGCGAAACATGGTGTGTAATTTCTCGTGCAAAATGCGATCTCGCGCGTTGGCCGAGGTGCCGCATTAGTTTTTTTTGAAAGTTTTCCGCATTAGTTATCGACCTTTAGTTTTTTAACTTGCAATCTGAATGGATAGCTCTGTGGTCATCACTGCGTGAGCAGATATAGTGATGGTTGATTCGCCCGAGCAACTTATTCTTGTGGGAATATGGGAGTACCGGTGATTCAAGGAACAGAGAAATGATGGTTGCTTCGTCCGAGCAACTTCTTTGTGGCGAAGGTGGGGCTCGTGATTTGACTGCTCACTAGTCATTACTCTTTGCGGCATAACGACCGGGTGAATCTTTCCACGAAGTTGTGTTGTGCACTCAATATTGCTGCATGGCAGGTGGAGCGGATGAAGGATGTCCAACATGTCGGTGAAATGAAGTTGAATTGTTTACGGCATTGCTATCAATCCTCTAGGATTTGTTTATATGTACGCATAATTTTGATGAAATTGTCTTTGTGATGCTATGAAGGTTCCAACTCTGGTTCCCTTGAGGAAAAAAAGGTTTCAACTTAGGATTCATGTGTCTTGCCTCGAGATTATCTCGTTACAACATTCCATCAAATACAAATGAAACTACCATGGCTAATGCATCTCAATGGTTCACAGATCAGCGCCAATATTCACATCACAACTGAAGACAAAGTTGTGAGAAGGTGTACAAATAAAGAAAAAAATATAATTGATCGATGTTGTTCGTAGGCATGGCTCCATTTCCTTGGCACAGTGTTCATTGCTTGGCAGCTAGTTTCACCCAGCTCTGTAGCCAAAAAAGAGGTGTATGAAGGACACCACAATCCGATCATTTTCTGCAGCTCCACTAAAATCGAGCGGACCATCCCTATTTGCAAAGATATCCAGTCAGTGTGATTACAACAATAGTGGAACTAGATGATGAAACATAACACATATAAATAGAAGCCGATCACCTCTACGATCTCTCTTTAGGACTAACTTCTTGTTGGAGAAGATTAGGCACGGAGTTGGATGAGGAGGATAGCAAAACCAATCTCCCTTTCCGCAGTCCCACAGAAATGTAAAAATGTTGCCCGTGTGACATTTTGGCGGAACTGCACAAAATACTCTCGAAAAGTGATTTGTGCAGTTCACCAAAAATCATAATAGCAACGAGGTGAAAATGGATAGCCCTGTTTGCAAAAGGAGGTCGAAAGGAAACAATTACTGCCCAATAACACGAGTTGAAGACACATACACCGACAAAAAAGAAGCATGTTCCATGTAAAAAGGGAAAGATAACACATGGTGGTTTATCAAAAATGGTTTGAGGACGAGATTGCAAGATGGAAAGTACGCCGACCGAGATACGATTTAAGCAAACAACTAAAGAAGATCCACATGCAGCAACGTGGGAAGATGGGCGGTGGAGCAAGGCGGAGGAAGTTGTACACGAGGGTCGCCGGGATGTTACTAGGAGGCGTCGTGGCGGGATCTGCCCATACTGCGGCAGCGAGCAAGTGGCGAAGGCCCTACGCGTCGGAGCTTGGTCGAGAGAACGGCGGTACCGCAGATCGGGACGAGCTGCCTCAACGCCGTCGAGCGGAGGCGATGCACATCCTCCATTTTCGCCAAGGACGGGATGCGGCGGATCACGACCAACGCTGAGAGAGAGAGGCCACGGCGGCCTTGTGTGAGATGGTGTGACGAGAGACAAACTCATTTTTCCATTTTCCCCACGGCAACGGTTTATATTCTAGGCGTGGTACCCGACCCTCCTTCGAGTAAACAACCGCTACACGCGTCAAATTATCACGTGGGCTACCTTTTCGTACAGAAACGAACTCCATCGTGTACCCGCGCAGGTGTGGCCGGGAACGAGACGTGAGTACGTGCGTCCTGCGTGCACTTCTTCTTTAGGTGCAGGTACGTACATGGGTGGGTGTGAGAGAGATGGTTTGTGCGAAACAGAGGCAATGTGTTGATGATATCTCAATCAGAAAAAGTAACATATGCAATGTGTGTGAAACGGAGTCATGAACGTGAGATATCGATAGAATTGAAAACAAGGATGAAGTGTGTGGCTGCATGAATCGATAAAGAGTGCCATCAATTTGTGTTTGCCCACGTCAAAGATCTGAGGCAGCTGGCCTCTTTGGAATTTGAGAGGGCAGAGGTGCAATTCTTCTCTGTGGCATGGATACCTACCTACAACGGTCGACTATCGGTGTGTGTGTGGGGGGGGGGGGGTAGAGACCAGTTGACTAGTATATGTGTGGGGAAGGAGAGAGACCTAGCTATGTATTGAGGGAGATCGATCGACATCCATGGATATGTGTAGCAGAGGAATAAGGTTGGGAAAAAGACAAAGGTAGAGCATCGGAGGGTTGGTGGTGGAGTGGCGTCTCACAAATGGTGAGAGAGGCCTGCTAGACAAACGGACGGTATGAGTGCAATATCAATAAGAGAGGGTGGGGGATGTCTGTCTGTCTATGCACGTGCGTGTGAGAGACGGGTCGGGAGGTATTCAAGGATGATGAGGGGAGAAGATATGGTTGTGGTAAGCATGCATAACTACATAGGAAGATCAACCGTCGTGTGTCTGAGAAAAGGAGAGACATAACTAGCGAGGTAAGTGTATCGGTGCTTGGTGAAAACGAATTATAGTCGACCTAGCTATATGTAGGGAGATCGGTTCATATACACGCCTGCATGTGTTAGAAGCAAATAAGGTCTGGAGAGGTAGACAGGGGGAGAGGGTGTGGCTACGAGGTGGTGCGAGAGGCCTACCATGTCGAGGGGGAGGAGTGTGCGAGCATGTGATTAATGAAAAGAGGGGCGGGAGTGTGCACCTGCGTGTTATTAAGGTAATACACGAATGATGGTTGAAGTTGGCAACAATCATGATTGTAGATTCTTATTGAAATAGAGAAACGAATTCCAATTTAGTTCGAATTGCAGCGGTAGTATAGACATTTGGAATGCACTAAAATGTTGGTATGAGTAGGTTACATGCATTATACAGCAAGCGAAAAAATTTAATCGGACATAACATGGATTCATACTCCCTCCTTCCATATATAGAGGCCGTAATGAGATTTTTAAGACCGCCTTTGACTATTGACAAGATTAATAGTACATGACATGCACAATGTGAAAATTATATCATTGAGAGAACCTTTCACAGACGAAGTTAACGGTGTGCTTTGTGTAAGTTGCATGTCATATATCATTGCTCTAATATTTGGTCAAAGTTAGCATCGAAAAACACATTAGGCCCTATATAGATGGAAGGAGGAGTAGCTTTGAATAACATTTGTATAGTAAAAGCGGGCAAGACTCTCTCTTTGTGTGGTGTGAATAGTTTTATTTTTTCGTTTTCTTTTTGGTTGAGGGAAATGCGAATTGATTTGGTACGTACAAGTACAATATTACTACACGTTAGGCTTGTCCCTAAAATTCAACCCGCGTCTTGTTATATCCTGAAAATTCAGATATCGTGCTCCCAAAACTGGCGCCTTCACAACCCGCGCCTTGCTATCCCGAAATTACAATGCGGGCAAAAACTCCCTCCAGCTGCCAAATCCTGACACGCGAAATCCCCCTTCTAACACTACTAGGGAAAACCTTATACACAGAAATTTAGCAACAGCGCGGGTCAAAAAAGGGCGCTAGTGCTACATAGCGATAGCGACAGTAGAAAAACCGCTTCTGAGATACAACTTTAGAAGTAAGTAGCGTGTAGTGGCAAAAGAGCTACTACTAATATTTCCATCGCTAGAATGATAGGCTACGCATAGCGATAGCGGGCTTGTAGGAAGCAGCGCTATCTGCTAGGGAATAAGTAGCAAGACGTTTCCTAGGAAGAGCGCTACTACTAACGGAAATAAAATAAGATGAAAACAAATAGAAAAGTAAATGAAAATGAAAGAAATAGAAAAGGAGAAAGGAAAAATAAAATGTAAAGCAAAATAAATGAAAAGCGAAAAAAACAGAGGAAGGCATAGCAGCAGCGTGTGTTTGTAAGAGGCGCTATAGCTAACGTTGCTTGCAGCGTGTCCTGAACCCCGCTATAGAAGCAGTAAAAGGAAATTAGAAAATGGAAGAAAATTACATAGCTATAGCAGCAGCGCTTTGTAAAAACCGCTATAGCTATCTTAGCTATAGCGCGTTTTACTAAACACGCTGCCGCTAAGTTTGACTTAACCAAAAATTGTTTCCCCGCCACCACTTCTCCCCAAATCCTCAACCCACCCAGCGCCGCCGTCTCCCGATTCATTGTCGCCTCACTTACGCCGCCGTCTCCTGCCGGCGTCAGCGCCACGAGCCGTCGCCGTTAGCGCCACGGAGCCGCCCCAACGCCACGGAGCCGCGCGGCCTCGTTAACGCCACCGGAGCCACCGTCGGCGCCACGGATCCTTCCTCGCCACAACTGCCTCCCTCGCCGTCACCGGAGACGCCCCTGCCTCCCTCGCGTCACGGAGGCGCCCCTGCCTCCCTCGCCACCACTGCCTCCGTCGCCACCACCGGAGCCATCCTCTGTAAGCCCCCACCCCTCCTCTCTCTCTCATGCATAGGTTAGCTAGTTTAATTAGGTTAATTATCTAGGTTAGGGCAAAAATTTAGTTAGGGCTTTGACAGAGAAGTAGTTAGGTTAACTAGTTTAATTAGGTTGATTATCTAGGTTAGTGCAAAAATTTAGTTAGGGCTTTGACAGAGAACTAGTCAGGTTAACTAGTTTAATTAGGTTAATTATCTATGTTAATTAGTGCAAAAATTTATTTTGGGCTTTGACAGAGAACTAGCTGCGTTAACTTGTTTAATTAGGGTTAATTATCTAGGTAAAATAGATTAGCTAACTAGGTTAAATAGGTAGGTTAATTAGGTTCGTTGGATTAACAAGCTATGTTAAGTAGGTTGGCTAGGTTAGAGGAAAATTTTATTTTAGAGCATTAGGTCAGAAGGGTTAGAGAAATGGAGTTCCTTTGCAATTTAATTGGGTTCTGTCCTAGGCAGAGAAGGGTTAGAGATAATAATGTGTGTTTGTGTGAGAGAGAGAATAGCTAGATCAACATAATTTGGGTTCTGTCCTAAGCGGAGAAGTGTTTAGTGAGGTCATTTTGAAAGGTTTTTGATTTTGAAAAGACCACTATTTTTCAAGGAAAAGAATTTAGGCAAATTTTATTTTTCATTGAAGTGGTCATGTTATATCTTTTCATTGAAGTTGTTCGATTGTGCCCAAGTGGCTTTGTTGTTTCGAGGGAATGATGCGAGTGGCCTATGTTTTGCGGAATGTTGATTCATTTCTGTTACGGCAAATTTCAGGTTCTCGATTTGTCCACTTTTAGCAAAGGTCATGCGAAATTTTACGTGAATTTCGGCATGACTTGTGCTACTAAACTAGGACATATCGAGTGCCCGGATTTGCCGCACCAGGAAGGAGTCAACATTCCTGCAAAACAATAGTCCTTTTATGTCATTATTCATTTTATTAGGTCTAGAATTAATTGACTAGATTTAATCATAGGAAACATGGCTAGCAACGATGAAGGACAGGGTTACGGTGATTGCGGCGGCGTCTACGGCGGCGAGCGAATATTTTAGCCGTGTCGACGATCAACCGATGTTGTTCTTTGGGCCCACCGGTGGCATCGGGGACTGAGACCGACACCAGATCGGTCTTGAGGATCGAGACCGGGCTGAGATTCATACCGGCATCGAGACTGGCGCTGAGACCGGTGCTGCCTCGGGGAGCGGAGCCGGTGTAGAACCGAAAGCAAAGAGGCAACGGCTTCCTAAAAACTCAGGACTACTAGACTGGTGGTCACGGAGGTGGACGACGGCAATTTTGAGCCAAAGGCGCCCGAGGAAGCGCGCGCGTGCTACGGCAATCAAATTGGCTGCATCGTACGGACAACCGCCACCATCAATGATGAGAAACTACAGAAGATAGAAAATATGAGGAGCTCCCTCCTAAAGAAGTTTCACGGATATTCTTGTTCTCGGGCGGAATGAGAAGGATTATGAAGATCCGGCGAGGACCCGGCAATGAAGAAGATAAACAAACACGCCATGACCAAGTTTAGCGCGCGTTGGCGCTGGAAAAATCGGTGAAAGCAAAGATCAGCGACGGGAACCCTACTCGAGATTGTAAAGGATAATCCGACAATCACGGAAGAGCAGTTTCAAATATTCAAGGAGGCTTACGAGGCGAAGCTGCCAAAAAAGTCTAAGTACATGAAGGGGCTTCAAAGAGGAACATTGGGAGCCACCACCTCGGAAGCCGTGGTTCTGGCGGAAAGAGGTCCAAATGGGCCAAGGAGGATCACGGAAGCCATGAGTCTGGGCATCCCGGACCCTTGGCAGATTTCACCGTCTCGCAGAGGCGTGGCGTCCCGAGGGCCCGCATCGTTGGGACCCATGAAGAAGGTTCTGAGACAACACCGGTCATTACGGAGTTCATGAGACTGCTGGTAATTTTAGTTTCGATCAATTCATTGCACATGTTAGTCATATTTGTAAACGATCCTTGCGCCTTTTGCAAAGAGAGCAGCACCGGATTGCGGCAGAAAGCGACTCACCGTCTGAGGCATTGGCGAGGCCCAAGTGGGACACTCCATTCAACCAGGCGTTGAACATATTGAAATGACAACCGGTGGATACTCGACCGTCGTATGGACGCGTGCATGGTGTCGGAGGCGGCGCCACGTGGAAGAAGTACTACCGTGAGACCACGGAGTAGAGAAAGGAAAAGCGGAGGTTAAGCGAAGAAAACATCGACAAGAAGGTTGAGATTGCGGTTGAGAAGAAATCATCTCGAACGATCGCAACAACGGTAGCTGCCGCCAAAACAGGTGGTTGCAGATTTGTCCATTTCCTTGGTGACGGGCGTTATCACTTGGACAAGGAAAAATCCAGAAAAAAATGCAGAGGACTTTCCCTTGCTGACTTCTTGGGAGCACTGCTCCCGCACCGCTCCCACCTGCTCCCTTTTGGCTCCCTTGACCGGACGTGCTCGGCGGTGCCGTCTTCAGCTGAGCTCGGCGCCCTCACGGTATCTGTCACACGGCCCCTTCAATATAAATGTATAATCTCCCGTTTTCGTTGCCTTTCGGATGTCTCACGTCGCAGACTTTTCTTTGCAGGCAGCGAAACCCGTGCACCATATTGTACACCATCGGCGACGAGAAGGTGGTCGTGGGGAAAGCGGCGATAATGAAGCCGAAGGAACCATTGTTCCACAGCCGCCGATCCCCGAGCGTCTTCAAGGTTTCCATGGCGATGTCGAACCGGGCCACGAGAATTTTCCTCCTCAACACTCTTTGGTGGATGGCGAGGAGACACCGCGGCGGCTTGGTGATTGTTGCAATGGGTGGGTCTGTTGTGGCCAAAGAGTCGCGCCGTCAGGAGGCGGCGGAGCACACCCACGAGCACGCAGCCTCGGCAAGGTATGAACATCAACACCCACCTACCCAATTAGCGTCGGGTGTCGGGTTGGGTGATAGCGGACGGGGTAAGGAGGAGGCTCCATTAGTCGTGATAGCGTTGCCATGGATGAGGATGAGGATGACGATGGCGCTGAGCAGTATGTCTAGACTGGCGCCTCCTCGGGGTTTGAGCGTCATGAGTCGGTGCCTGAATTACCGTCTCAACGTATTATTGACGACCTTCGGTAGTAAAGAAGTCTAGGAAGAGGCGAGGAAAGGCAAAAAGCTGATTCTATGATCCAGCCGCCTCGGCAGCCTCGGCTTGAGGACCGTATAGATATCCCGATGCGGATAAATGGCATATCCCGGTCAACCAATCCTACCTGCAGCAGTGCTACGGGCCAGATTCGGCGATCTAAGGAGACTTCATGATGATGTGTTGCGGGTAGAGAAATGCCTCATCGCCTCGAAGATCCGGGATACCCATGCGTGGTTAACATTCGCTGCAAATGTCATCGTCGACGGCTTCCCTGCGGATAAGTTCTTCCTCGGTTCGATTACATATTCGACATGTTTCACGTGAAGAAGCTGGATTTTACGTTTGTCGCCTTTATGCCTTGCACATGAACTACATCATTGGGGTTGAGCAGATCGTCATATCGTGTGTCGCTGACCCGTACTACATGCGAGAGCTTATTGGGAGTGCATGCGAGCAGCGTGAATCTGCGAGGGATTACATCGTTAGTTTCATGCTCGCCAATAAGGACAAGGAGGCGATTCTCGTGCCTTATCATCCGTGTAAGTCATCCGCTGCTATCCTTCCTTCGATTTCAATAATTCATTTTCACGGTGGAGGCTCATTAATTTGAGGTGTACTTATTTTTGCTTGCATGCGGGTAGCGCCGTCCTCATCATCCTCTACCCCGATTCTCCCACGCTCTTTACTTGGACTTGTCGAAGAACATTCACAAAAGGATTACACTCACATCAAAGATGTTCTCGGCGATGCTATGTTTTACTACCAAGCAAGGGGTGGAGAGGTTAGGGACAAGAAGAGAAGAGGCGGCGGGGGCCGCCGCCATAAGACCGACTTCTGCTGCATCCGACAACGAGCGATTCTCTTAATGATGGATTCTATGTCCTACACCACATCTTTGGAGTACGACGGGATCACCGAACCTTCAAATGTCACCTACATCTGGCGATGCCCATATTCGCAATGGGCAAAGGACATAGGAGATATCGAGGATCATCGACTTCGAGCTGAGTTCTATAACATCCAGCGCGAACTTGCCCAAATCATCATGAAAGAGGTCGTCGGAAAAACAGGGATGTTCTACGGAGAAGGACAAATGTCGCGGGAAGACGTCCGAACATGGATAGCCTCTCAGCGTCTCGACATGAAGCCTTTCACTAAGCTCGGGGACTATCTCCTTGACCTCGATGGATGGCACGGCATGTTGGAGTGATTGTCGATATATGACAATGTGTGTGTTTAGTCCATACTTTCCGTATGACAAAACTTTGAGTTATGTGCAGTGAAACTTTATTTGTGATGTAATTAAACCGTCCTCCTCCTCGACTAGCGAAGATCACTCTAGTTAGGGCATTTTGGGTAAGATGAACTTTGTTATTTATGCTTATGATATGTTGTTTCTATTTTTGTCAAGTTTGTCTCTTTCTGTTTCTCAACTATATATGTTGCATATCATCGACTCATGTGACGATGCAGGTGCATAGATCATCGATGGTGAAGAAGTGCTACGCCAGAGTATATATACAATGAGTGGCGGAGTGTCGAGGCCCAGTGTTGCCGGTTTCGGTTTCGGCGACGAGGCAGTAGTTAGTTTAGGTTCACGCTAATGCGAGAGAGGATCTGAACTCATGTACTCAAAGTGATAGCTCTTCTCGCGTATACCATTGTTTAGATGGATGACGATGTATTTGCAAGTAATCAAGGACTTGTATCGCTATTTTCGAGATGATGACGAGAGACCACTTTGTGTTGGATGATGATTATGATGAGACTATTTGTATGTATATGCTATGATTATATTCGTGGTCACAGGCATTTGTATGTGTATCACGATGACATTTCTATGTGCTAAAGATTCTTCTATAAAGCCTGTTCAAATACAAAACAAATATGCCCAAAAAAACAAAAAACCTGTTAAATTAGCGATAGCGAGTGTATAGAAGTTAGCAGCAGCGCCGATATAGCGATGGCAGCGTTGCTGCAAAGGGCGCTAGAGCTACTAGCGATGGCGTGCTCCTAGTAACCGCTGCTGCTACACTTGTGTAGATGGCGCGGTGTCCACCCCCTCTGCTATATGTTAGCTGTAGCGCCTTATTAGTAGCGCCCACCCGGCGCTCTTGATACACCTAAAACCCGCGCTGCTGCTAGCCTTTTCCCTAGTAGTGTAACCCTGAGCCGAAAGGGCCGCTAGTTCAAATCGGTGGGGGGTACTTTTGTAACACACCCTACATTTTGGACAAGCGCGTCCCTAAGTCATGCTTCACCCCCCCCCCCCCATCGCTCCCTTTTCGCCATTCGAAATTCCAGGCCGCCATAACCTCTCCGCTCCAGCCACGAAACCCCACCCTCCTCCGTCTGCCACGTCACCACTGCCCAGCCGGAGCCTTTTCCCCGACGACATCGTCCACCGCTGAAAGGGATCGAGAAGAGGTGTCTAGTGGGGGGGGGGTGATTAGACACTAAGTGCCAAAAGTTGCAGGTTTTAACTTTTTAGGTTCAAGTGGAGTTTTGGCACAAGTTTAACAAACACAACACATAATTCAAGCAAGCATGCAAAGAGTATATGAGCAGCGGAAAGTAAAGCATGCAACTTGCAAGAATGTAAAGGGAAGGGTTTGGAGAATTCAAACGCAATTGGAGACACGGATGTTTTTGTCGTGGTTCCGATAGGTGGTGCTATCGTACATCCACGTTGATGGAGACTTCAACCCACGAAGGGTAACGGTTGCGTGAGTCCACGGAGGCTCCACCCACGAAGGGTCCACGAAGAAGCAACCTTGTCTATCCTACCATGGTCGTCGCCCACGAAGGACTTGCCTCACTAGCGGTAGATCTTCATGAAGTAGGCGATCTCCTTGCCCTTACAAACTCCTTGGTTCAACTCCACAATCTTGTCGGAGGCTCCCAAGTGACACCTAGCCAATCTAGGAGACACCACTCTCCAAGAAGTAACAAATGGTGTGTTGATGATGAACTCCTTGCTCTTGTGCTTCAAATGATAGTCTCCCCAACACTCAACTCTCTCTCTCTCTCAGGATTTGGATTTGGTGGAAAGAAGATTTGAGTGGAAAGCAACTTGGGGAAGGCTAGAGATCAAGATTCATATGGTAGGAATGGAATATCTTGGCCTCAACACATGAGTAGGTGGTTCTCTCTCGAGAAAATGGATCTTTGGAAGTGTAGGTTAGATTCGATGGCTCTCTCCACGAATGAAGAGTGGGTGGAGGTGTATATATAGCCTCCACACAAAACTAACCGTTACACACAATTTACCAATCTCGGTGAGATCGAATTGAGAAACTCGGTCGGACCGATTTAGCAAATCTAGTGACCGTTAGGATTTTCGGTGGGACCGACATGCAACTCGGTAGGACCGATATGGTTAGGGTTAGGGCATAACGTAATCTCGGTGAGACCGATTACACAAACTCGGTGAGACCGATTTTGGTAATAAGCTAACCAGAGAGTTGGTCAGGCAAACTCGGTGAGACCGATTACACAAACTTGGTGGGACCGATTTTGGTAATAAGCTAACTAGAGAGTTTGCACTGTAATCTCGGTAGTACCGATTACTTAAACTTGGTGAGACCGAATTTGGTAATGGACATACGGAGAGATTACAATCCCATCTCGGTGAGACCGAGATCCCTATCAGTGAAACCGATTTGCCTAGGGTTTGTGGCGTGGCTAAGACATCCGAGTTCGGTGGTATGAGGATAGAAAGAATCGGTGGGCCGAGTTTGACTTTTGGTTTAGGACATATGTGAATGTGAGAAAGTAGTTGAGGGCTTTGGAGCATATCACTAAGCACTGTAGAGCAAGAAACTCATTAAGCAACACGTCATCCCCTCTTGATAGTATTGGCTTTTCCTATAGACTCAATGTGATCTTGGATCACTAAAATAGAAAGTGTAGAGTCTTGATCTTGAGGCTTGAGCCAATCCTTTGTCCTTAGCATCTTGAAGGGGTTCCACATCCTCTAGTCCATGCCACTCCATTGTTGAACTTGTCTGAAACATACTAGATAAAAGTGTTAGTCCAACAAGAGATATGTTGACATTAATTACCAAAATCACCCAGGGAGCACTTGTGCTTTCAATCTCCCCCTTTTTGGTAATTGATGACAACATACATCAAAGCTTTAGATAAAGATATAAAGAATTAACGAGTAAAGCTTTGGAAAGACATGTAACATGCATAGGCTCCCCTACATGTATGCAATCATGTGGATATGGAACATAGAAGCATGTGAGATCATAACCATGACAGAGTAAGCAATGTGTTACATGTATCTTGGCTATATGCATCAGAGCAAATGATGTGAATATGAGAAATGTACCTTCATGCTCATGAGCCCTTCTTGCAAATAGTATGTACATCAGCAAGAATTCCTCATACACATGACTGTGATGCATATACTTACCTTGTGGTCTTGAGTTGGCTTAGGATAGAATGAACCTGTGCAAACAAGGTTAGATAACACAGATACACCTACTGGCCAGAGCAAGCAAAAGAAGCCACAAGAGTACCAAGACTGGGATGACATGTAGAGAGTGAGTACTAAGTACCACATTGAATATAGACATGTCCCCAAAGGTAAAGATGTGCAATGAATTTAAAGAATTTCTTTCCCTTAGATGTCTTGCTCCCCCTGAATCTAGCATGGGATACTGGGAGAAGATAGGGAACAAAAAATCAGAGCTCAAAGAAACAAATGAACAGAGCTAATGCAAATAAGCATATATGAACATGTCTTTCCCCTCAAGAAGACATGTGGCATCTCTCCTCTTGAACACCAAGCATCTGGGATCCTTGAAGATTACTCTCTTCTTGAGTATTCTCTCCCCCTGGAGATATCTTTCTCCCCTGTTGAAGTGATAAGCTTTGATGTGATCTCTCTCTCCCCCTTTGACATCAATTTCCAAGAAGGGCCTTCTGGAATTTGTCGTGAATGGGTTTGGTACTTGAGTCACAGCATAAAGCACTGATAAAAATGTGATGCTTGTAGAGGACAAGATTCATGGAGTGGAGCTGGATTAAAAGTAATGCAGGAATAAGTGGCAAAATGTTTTTCCTGTAGTGAAATCGGTGGCACCGAGTGGTGCTTCGGTTGCACCGAATGATTTCGGTTAGACTGAAGACAAGAAACCAACGTGACCGAGTTCATCACAGAGAAAACACTTGTCACCTCAGCTCACTAGACAAGTAAGATCTCAAAAGGATTTGCAAGGAATTAACTGAAAGATTTGCAATGAATTGGATGCAGGGAATGCAGAACAGATAGAAAAGAAAAGAAAAGAAGGAAATCTAGATGAAGTTTTTTTTAAGGGGGAAACAAATATGCATGAGATAAATGCAAAAGGAAACACAAGAGAACTTCATCTAGAATTGGGCGGTGACAAAGTCACCTATGTTAGAGTATATTGACTTAGGAGTAAAGTGAGATCACTTGATCATATGTCATACTCATCGTTTAAGCTCAAAATGGGGTTACCATTTTTCATTTAAGCATCTTGGTGTATTCACATCTTGTCGAGTTGCTTTGACTCATGTCTTGGAGTAAAGCTTCTCTAAGATGGAATAACATACCTTGGGTGGTGGTGTTGGTCGTGATCATGTAGTTGAACTTGTGTGGGTTGCTCAAGGTTGATGTAGCTCATCAAGAGTTGGGAGCACCACTTGGAATTTGAGTTCATCTACCTACATGGGTTAGTTCTTGCAAGGAAGAGCACTTGTGTATCCAAAATGACAATCATGAAACTCAACATAGAATTTGTCAAAGGATATGTTTGAATGGTTTCGTGCTTCCTTGTCTTCAACCACCATTGTATAGAGACTTGGTGATGTAGAGATTGCTCAAGATGTGAGTGAGTCGCAATCTCATAGACTTAGATTCATCCAAGTACCTACAAGGGTTAGATAACACGCAAGGTGCAAATATATCCAAGATATAAGATTATCATCATAAGAGAAATATCAAGGATTAGTCATAAGCTCATGTCTTGCATGTATCTAATGGAGTTCCTACTCCATGTTTGAAGCATCAATGATGTTCAATTCACCTCTTAACCTGCAAAACACTTTCTCATCAAGTGGTTTAGTGAATATATCCGCTAATTGCTTTTCGGTGCGAACATGCTTAAGATTAATGTCACCCTTAGCAACATGATCTCGAATGAAATGATGACAAACTTCAATATGCTTAGTTCGAGAGTGTTGCATGGGATTGTGAGCAATCTTGATAGCACTTTCATTGTCACAAAGTAATGGAACATGTTTCACATATATCCCATAATCTTTAAGAGTTTGGGTCATCCAAAGTAATTGAGCACAACATGAACCAGCTGCAATGTATTCCGCTTCGTCGGTGCATAAGGATACCGAGTTTTGTTTCTTGGAAGACCAAGACACAAGAGATATGCCAAGAAATTGACAAGTACCCGAAGTGGACTTTCTATCAACCTTGTCACCGGCATAATCCGAGTCGGAGTAGCCAACAAGATCGAAAGAGGCCCTCTTAGGATACCAAATGCCAAAATTTGGTGTATGGATTAAGTATCTCACTATTGTTTTCACGGCCTTAAGATGATATTCTTTAGGAGCATCTTGATATCGTGCACACATGCACACACTTAGCATGATATCGGGACGTGAAGCACATAGATATAACAATGAACCAATCATAGAGCGATAAACCTTTTGATCGACCGGTTCACCATCTTTGGTCAAATCAAGATGTCCACTAGTAGGCATGGGTGTAGTCATACCTTTGCATTCTTGCATATTGAACTTGTTGAATAAGTCCTTGGTGTACTTCATTTGAGAGACAAAGGTACCTTCCTTAGTTTTCTTGATTTGCAAACCAAGAAAGAATTTGAGTTCACTCATCATTGACATCTCAAACTTCTCCGACATTAGCTTTCCAAACTTCTCACTAAATGAGGGTTAGTAGAACCAAATATAATATCATCAACATAGATTTGGCACACAAATAGTTCTCCGTTGACCCTTTTAGTAAAAGGAGTAGAATCAATTTTTTCGATTTCAAAGCCTTTTTCAATAAGGAACTTGGTCAAGCATTTATACCACGCTCTAGGAGCTTGTTTAAGACCATAAAGAGATTTGTGAAGTTTGTAAACATGATCAGGTTTCTTAGGATTAACAAAGCCGGGAGGTTGTTTGACATAAACTTCCTCCTCTATTTCACCATTTAGAAAAGCACTTTTAATGTCCATTTGGTACAAGGTGATATCATGGTGATTAGCATAGGCAAGTAACATGCGAATGGACTCAAGTCTAGCAACGGGAGCATAAGTCTCACCATAGTCCATACCTTTGACTTGTGTGTAGCCTTGGGCGACGAGACGTGCTTTGTTGCGAACTACTTGTCCATCTTCATCTTGCTTGTTGCGAAACACCCATTTGGTACCGATGATGTTGTGGTTGTTGTCGGGCTTCTCAACCAATGTCCACACTTGATTTCTCTCAAAGTTGTGTAGCTCTTCGTGCATGGCGTTTATCCAATCCGGTTCTTCCAACGCTTCTTCAACCTTCATAGGTTCAATGCTGGAGATGAATGAATAGTGTTCACAAAAGTTAGCTAAACGAGTTTTAGAGCGAGTGATTCTCCCGGTTTGGATATAATTGTAGATTTAATCGACGGTATGGTCTTTAGCAATTCTTGCTCGAACTCGTGAAAGCTTTTGCTTGGGTCTTGGTTGAACATCTCCTTCATCTTGTTCTTCTTCTTCTTGGCCTTCTTCATTGTTGGCGTTGTCGTTCTCTCGTCGTGGTGGAGAAGGAGGTTGTTGGCGTTCGTCTTGGTGCACTTCCTCGTTTTCTTCATCTTGGTGTGTCCCACTTGTGGATGCTTCCATATCAACTCTTGGTTCACCTTGCCATGAGGTAGAAGCTTCCACTTGGACGGACGAGGTACTCTCCTTCATCTCCGTTGGACGAATCTTGCCAATAGACAAGTCTTGAATTGCTTCCGAGGGGTCTTTGTCTCCTACATCAATTGGCAATTGCTCTACTTGTGAGCCATTAGATTCATCAAACTTCGCATCTACCGTTTCTTCAACCTTTCGGATGAAATTGTTGTAGACATGGTATGTGTGAGAGTTTGAGCCATAACCAAGTAGGAAACCTTCATGAGACTTAGGAGAAAATTTAGAATGACGATGCTTATCAAGAATGTAGCACTTTGAGTCGAATACTCGAAAGTATCCAACTTGGGGTTTGTTACCGGTGAGAAGCTCGTATGCCGTCTTGCCGAGTAGCTTGTGAAGATACAAGCGATTTGTTGCATGACAAGCTGTCTCAACCGCTTTCGCCCAAAAGTGCTTCAGCGTCTTGTACTCATCAAGCATCGTTCTCGCCATTTTGATGAGCGTCCGGTTCTTCCTCTCAACAACTCCATTTTGTTGAGGTGTGTACGTACCGAGAACTCGTGTGAAATCCCTTCTTCGTCAAGAAAGGTGTCCACATTTGCGTTCTTGAACTCCGTTCTGTTGTCGCTGCGAACCTTCTTGATCTTCACTTTAAATTGATTTTGGGCCTTCCTAGCGAAGTTTTTGAAGATCTCTTGGACCTGCGATTTGTCATCGAGAAAGAACACCCACGTAAATCTTGAAAAATCATCAACTATAACTAGACCAAAAGAATTTCCACCGAGACTTTTTTAAGCATTGGGACCAAAGAGATCCATATGAAGAAGCTCGAGTGGCCTCCTTGTGGTCATGATGTTCTTCACGGGATGCCTTCCTCCAACCTGTTTACCTGCCTGACAAGCGCTGCAAAGTCTATCCTTATCAAATATGACATCATTAACTCCAAGGATATGATTTCCTTTAATAAGCTTGTCAAGGTTTCGCATGCCAACATGACCTAGTCTTCTATGCCACAACCAGCCTTTAGAAGATTTAGCAATAAAGCAAGTTCTAGGTTGAGCCTTTTTAGTGAAATCAACAATGTATAGATCACCTCTCGCATACACCGGTAAAGACCATTTTATGATTATCTCTATGAAACACTTGGCAATCTACTTGATAAATAGGACATTGAAACCGAAATCAGCAAGTCTAGATCTTTGAAAGTAAGTTGTAGCCAAGAGATTCAACGAGCATGACATTTTGTATGGAGCTATCATGTGAGATGGCCAACTTACCGAGGCCAACCACCCTGCCCTTTGAGTTGTCACCGAAAGTGACATACTTTTGAGGACCATCGTTTTTAGCAAGCTCATGAAACATGTCTTTATCTCCGGTCATGTGATCGGTACATCCACTATCAAGAACCCATTCCTTTCCTCCTGCCATATATCCGCGAAGATTTGCCATAAGACCAAAGTGTCTCATTGCATCATCAAGATCGAAGTCACTATCATCATCCTCATCATAGTATCCATGTTCAACATCGTCATGTGGTGGATCAAATCCTAGAGAGGGTGATTCGTTAGAGTGAGTTTGACAATGATCTTGTTTATGAATTTTTATAGCTTCGGAAATAATATAACTAATAATTCCAACATCTCCTTTGGCACGCATAAGGTTTGTAAGCTCAAATAGACAATCACCAAACATAGGATCACTAGAATTCATCTTACTCAAGGCAATGGATTTATGGAGCTGGAAATCGTTCCTCAAGAAATTTCCATATAGTATAGGCACAATCAAGAGTAGGCAAACTAGCAACCAAATTTTTGGGCAATCCTCTTATGATAAGATTGATGGTTCTAAGATTGCGAATCATGTCAAGATCCTCTTCGGGTGTCGGATGCAACGGATCAATATGAGGTGCACAAGGGCTAGCAATGTACTTGTTCAAATGATATTCATTGAAAATCACAAGCATCTCATTTTTTCACTCATGAAAATATTCTCCATCAAGAATAGGCACTCTATGTCTAAGACTCCCAATAGTAGACTCATCCATCTTCCTCCAATGGTGCCAAAGCAAAGGAGACCAAAGCACTGATACCAATTGAAAGGGATCGAGAAGAGGTGTCTAGATGGGGGGTGATTAGACACTAAGTGCCAAAGTTGCAGTTTTTAACTTTTTAGATTCAAGTGGAGTTTTGGCACAAGTTTAACAAGCACAACACATAATTCAAGCAAGCATGCAAAGAGTATATGCGCAGTGGAAAGTAAAGCATGCAACTTGCAAGAATGTTAAGGGAAGGGTTTGGAGAATTCAAACGCAATTGGAGACACGGATGTTTTTGTCGTGGTTCCGATAGGTGGTGCTATCGTACATCCACGTTGATGGAGACTTCAACCCACGAAGGGTAACGGCTGCGTGAGTCCACGGAGGGCTCCACCCATGAAGGGTCCATGAAGAAGCAACCTTGTCTATCCCACCATGGCCGTCGCCCACGAAGGACTTGCCTCACTAGCGATAGATCTTCACGAAGTAGGCGATCTCCTTGCCCTTACAAACTCCTTGGTTCAACTCCACAATCTTGTTGGAGGCTCCCAACTGACACCTAGCCAATCTAGGAGACACCATGTAACGCCCGGATAATCATGCTACAGTAATCTCACGTTGATGGTGCCATGTCACCTCTGTCACTGTAGTTAATCACGGGTTAAATCAAAACGGTTTCGAAATTCAATTCAAAATTATGATGGCAATAAAAGTTTTCAAAAAAATCAAAACTAAAATGTTCGGGGGTTGTCAAATATTACAAAGTTAATTATGGTGGAGTAAACACATTTTATAAAATGTCTAAGTTATTAAAATGAATTAAAACAGAAAAGGAAAACAAACAAATAAATGGGGAGGGAAAACCTCGCCAATCGGGCCAAACAGCCCAGCCGACCGCCCATGGCCCATCCGCCCCCCTCACTCCCTAACCCCAGGCGGCGAAACCCTAGCCGGCGCCCCCCACTCCCCTCGATCCCTTCTCCTCCCCACCGATCCGGATCGGGATCGGCCCCGATCCGTCGACCCGGCGCGGCGCCCACCCCACCCGACGCCGCCCGTCCTCACCTCCTCCCGACCGGCCACCAAGGACGGCGCCCCCTCGCACGCCCGATGCCCGTTCCCCGTCGACCCGACCACCTCGCCTCGCCGCCGCCGCCTCGTCGCCGCGGCGCCGCCTCCTCGCCCTCCTCCTCGCGGTCTTCTCCGGCCGCCCCAGCACGATGCCCGTACCCTCGCCCCCCCGTGAGCTTCCCCCTTCGCTCCCCCTCTCCCCCTAGGACGCCACCGCGTCGCCCTCCCGGCCGGCGGTCGACGCGCCCCGGCGCCACCGCCGTCCGCGCCCTCGACCCAGCCCTCCTCTGCTCCCGTCGCGGATCCGGCGCGCCCGCGTGCCCCCCCCTCGCGCCTCCTCCGCTCGGGCCTCTTCCCCCCCGCGCCCGGGCCGTTCCGCCCAGCTCCTCCCTCTCCTTCCCACGGAGCTCCTCCTCGCCTCGGCCGCTTCAGTTAGCCCGTGCCGCCGCGCCCATATCGCCACCACCGAGCCGCGGCCCCGGCGAGCACGCCACGCCTGGGGCCGCCGTCGCCGCCACGCCGGGTTGCGCCTGCCCGCACCCAGCGCCTCCCTCTCGCCCGTCCATGGCAGACCCCCTGCGCCCGTGCGACCACCACGCCGTCCGCGCCGCCGGCGCCACGCTCCGCCCGGTCATGCCCGGTCCCTCCTCGCCCGCCGATTTGGCGACACCGATCAGCTGCTGCTGCCAAACCCAAGCATATCCCAGACCCCATGACCACAGGCCCCGCCCCAAAATGTTTTTGAAAAAAGAAAAGAAAGGAAATAAAAAAGTATATATATATTAAAACAAAATAAATATAATTAATAAAATAAAATGATTTAATAAAATTAATTATTAATTTATTAATTAATTAAGTAATTTATTAAGTTAGTTAATCCGGTTTAATTAATTTAATTAATTAGTTAATTTTAATTAAAGCGTAATCGGATTAATCTAAACCCTAATTAAACCTAACAGTGTATGAGGTGGGTCCCACAGGACCCACATGTCGAGAGTTGACCAGTCAGCGGTCAACGCTGACTCGCCGACGTCGGCATGACATCATCTTGGACGTCATAAATCCATTTTCAATTAATTAATTAATTAATTAAATTCCAGAAATTATTAAAATCTTTAGAAAATCATATCTTTTAATCCGTAACTCGGATTAAAATATTTTCAACATGAAAGTTGCTTATAACGACGAGACGAATCCGGATACGCAGTCCGTTCGTCCGCCACACCCCCTAACCTATCGAACCCGCAACTTTCCCCCTCCGGCTCCTTTGCCCGAAAACACGAAACACCGGGAATACTTTCCCGGATGTTTCCCCCCTTAACCGGTACCACCTCATACCACGTTAGGGCACGCCTAGCATCGTTACTTGTCATGTCATGCATCGATATGCATCTGTTTACATGGTATTCATTGTTTCTTCCCCCTCTTCTCTCCGGTAGACTACGAGACCGGCGTTCTGCTTGCCCAGTTCGACTCACGGAGTTGTGACCCTCTCTCTTGCCGAGCAACCAGGCAAGCCCCCCTTGATCACCATATATCGCCTACTCTTCTCTATCTTGCTTGCATTAGAGTAGTGTAGCATATTCTATCTTCAGATACTCCTATCCGCTGCATAGCTTTGTCCTTGTTACTCTTGTTGTTACCTTTACCGCAATCCTATATGCTTAGTATAGGATGCTAGTACTTTCATCTGTGGCCCTACATTCTTGTCCGTCTGCGTGCTATACTATCGGGCCGTGATCACTCGGGAGGTGATCACGGTATATACTATATACTTTATACATGATACATGTGGAGACTAAAGTCGGGTCGGTGGTGGAGCACCAGCAGCGGATCTTTGTGGCGGAGGCGGCAGGCGAGTTGAGACCGCCTAGAGAGAGGTGGGCTGGCCTGTTCGGCGTTCGCGGATACTTAACACGCTTAACGAGATCTTGGTATTTGATCTGAGTTGGCTCTGAGCTTATACGCACTAACCAACCACGTGGGAAAGATATGGGCACTCGGCGCCGTGGTATCAGAAGCACTTCAGACGTCGTGACGAGCGGCGCTGGCCGGATTGGACCGAACGCCACTAGGCTAGGTCTGCTTCCGGCCGCCCCACGCGTCGTGTGTGTGCTCAGGCGATGGGCCTGACCCTGCGCTTAGGTTTAGACCGGCGTCTTGGCCTCTCTGTTGTGCCTAGGTGGGGCTGCGGCGTGTTGATCTTCAGCGGCGGGCATGACCCAGAAAGTGTGTCCGGCCAAATGGGATCAAACGTGTTGGGTAAGTTGGTGCACCTGCAGTGAAGTTAATCTATTGAATAGCCGTGATCTTGATAATGGGGCGACTTGGAGTTGTACCTTGACCTTATGACAACTAGAACCGGATACTTGATAAAACACACCCTTCCATGTGCGGATACAACCGGTGGTCGCTCTCTCTCGGGGATACGAGGAGGGATCGCGGGTAGGATTATTGCTATGTGATGTTACTTGGAGGACTTGATTGTCCTCTTCTACTGTTGCAAGACGGTGACGAAGCGTAGTCTTGATAAGACTAGCTATCCCCTCTTATTACGGCATTCTGCGATTCTCACCCATCGATATGGCCCTTTACACATATATCCATGCATATGTAGTGTAGCTCCTTGCTTTGCAGTACTTTGGATGAGTACTCACGGTTGCCTTGTTTCCCCTTTTCCCCTACCTCTATTCGATTGCTGCAACCAGACGATGGAGCCAGAGCTAGACGCCACCGTCGATGGCGACTACTACACCGGAGGTGCCTACTACTACGTGCAGCCCACGGCGACGAGGAGAGTAGTTTAGGAGGATCGAGGCGGGAGGCCCTGCGCCTCTTTCGATCAGATCCCGGTTTGTGCTAGCCATCTTATGGCAACTTGTTTAACTTATGTCGTACTCAGATATTGTTGCTTCCGCTGACTCGTCTATGATCGAGTACTTGTATTCGAGCCCTCGAGGCCCCTGGCTTGTATTATGATGCTTGTATGACTTATTTTATTTGTAGAGTTGTGTTGTGATATCTTCCCGTGAGTCCTTGATCTTGATCGTACACATTTGCGTGCATGACTAGTGTGCGGTTGAATCGGGGGCGTCACAAGTTGGTATCAGAGCCGACTGCCTGTAGGAATCCCCCTTCCACACTCCTTGGCCGAAGTCGAGTCTAGACATTACAAAAACTTTTACTAACTTGGCTGTGTGCCTTACGGGCCCACGTCGCCATCGGGTGGTACTAGGATCTTTTACTCCTCGACCTTTACTCTGGGACTCTGAACTCTCTTCTACTCGGGTTAAACGAATTTACTAACTAACACTAGGATCCCGTGACCAAATCACCCCAAAGTTGGATAAAGCCATAGTTATTCCTTGGAATTGTATTTTGATCAATTTCCACACCGTCATTTGACTCCTTTGAAACATCTTTGTTTTCAGATGGAACCCACGAGGCAGGTAAATGCGCCACACGACGGCCATTGGTGCCTCGGGATCACTGCGGTGCTAGCAGAGATGATGACCTATCCGGGTTATCGCTGGCACCGAGTACACCGCCTTTGAGGAGTACGGGACTTTAACCAGAGCGATGACCGAGCCATCGCCCACCTCTACTCTGGGAGTATGACTCCCTCTTGCTGCACACCGCACATGGTGTTGGGGTGACTATCGATATGGCAGTCCACGATGCTGCTTATGCTGCTCGACACGCCTTCGTGGAGAGTATCGAGAGTTGGACACCTCCCCTTCGTGCACATTGCTATCGCGTCGATGTTGGTGAGGAGGGTTACTACACCGCTGCCTACCCATTGTCACCAGAGAGCCCTTCTACCATCGAACTTTGTTACGCATGTCGATGGGCTGGATCGAGCTAACCGAGCTCTTCGCCACGAGTTGTACATCACCCGTCGGCACCTTTATCGTGCTCGACGCCATCGCACCCTTTGTCCGATCCAGAGAGCTGCCACGCTGCGATCTACCCAGCCAGACCGTGATGCCCCGGGGTGTCGGTTGGCGAGGTGGAGGCTACTCTCCGCACTTGGTCCTCTTTCGCCACTTGGTCGCCGGGTTCGCACTGAGTATCCGCGGTCCCGTGTCACCGGCGTGGAGGACTATCCGCTGCCACACTACCAGCTTTCAGCTCTGACTACCTCCATGAGCATGCGTGGGACCTGATGTAGGCTTGCTTGTTAATGTTAGATGCATTCGTCGCGAGCACGCATGCCGCCTATGATGTCTTAGACTATGTAATCAACTCGTGTGCGAACTCTATGCATAATCCCTTTTGTAAGAAATGCCGACTACTATGTAGTTTCTATCGTCTCGCTTTCATTATGCATATTTCATCATGAATGATTCTTGTCCTTTGCATAATTTCTCAAATGCTGAACTACCCTCGTTATATATTAGCAGGATGGTTAGACCAGCTGGTCGTGGTCGTGGTGGCAACTTCCCACCACCGCCGAGTACATGGCTGGTATGATCCAACAGCTTGAGATGAATCGCTTGAGTTCATGGAGAACATGATGGCTCGGTTTCCTCGCCCCAATATGAACCAGCAGCCAAACACAACAACTCGCAGGATTCCATACGCCTCAACCCAGCGTGTACCGCAGCTCAACCCAGCCATTTGGATGTTGATGATAGCTCCGTGACATCACCTATGAGATGGAGTCTGCTGATGTAGCCCCCGCCAGCTATGTCACTTTTGCTTCCTTCTTCCTGAAGGGACCCGCAGCTCAATGGTGGGACAGCCACAGCGTACTCGCCAGCTTGGAACAATCATCACCGCCGGACTTCCAAGCTGCTTTGCGTGCCGCTTCATCCTCAAGGAGTCATGGACGGAAGAAGCGTGAGTTCCATAACCTCACCCAAGGCAACAAGAATGTTGAAGCTTATCGTGAGAGTTCTGGACTTGTCTCGCTATCTTTCAAGAGGATATTGCAACCGATGCACGCAGACAAGAGAAGTTCCGTGACGGCCTTCAAGTCGACATCAAGCTCGCACTTCTAGTGCACGACTTTGCTGATTTTGCCACCTTGGTGAACAAGGCTATCAATGTCGAAACTGGTGCGCAGGAATACGAGCTCTAACAGCGCAACCGTGACACGGGCTCATCTTGGGCCCGTCCTCGCAGAAGCGTAAGATTTGGATTCCCAACAGCATGTACCAGCCAAATGCACCTGCCCCAAGGCGAGCTATCTTGCACCTCGTCGCTTACTCCAGCTAGGCAGCCAAAGCTTCCAGCTCCACCACCCCAAGCTCCTGCTCCCACTCCCAATAATGGTTTGTGCTTGGTGTGGACAACCAGGCACCGTGCTAGAGAATGCAACCAGAACCAGAATCACTTGGCCCTTCCGGTGCCGGCCGTGGAAGCAACCAGCCCCGCAACAACAATGCCAAGCCTTATGGTCGAAGTTCAGGCCAACCACGTTGATCTGAACGAAGCTCAAGACCAGCTCTCATTGTGATGGGTACCCTCCTCGTAAATTCAGTACCGGCATGCGTTTTATTTGATCTGGTGCATCGCATTCATTCATGTCGGAAGATTTTGCATGCTTGCACGACATTAAATGTGAAGACATGAATGCTTCACTATTAGTACACACCCTCGCGGGCCAATGTCGAACCTCCATGATTTGCAGCGACGCCCCGGTTGAAATCGAAGGATGGAATTCCTTGTCTCACCCATCGTCTTTGAAGTCTTGTAGCATTGACCTCATTCGGGAATGAATTGGTTAAAGCGCATCTGCTTCCATAGTTTGCGCCACGAAGACCGTCCATCTGCTACACCCTTCGGATGAAATAGTCACTTACCAAGCTCATCGGTGCAAAATGCGAGGCAAGGCTCTATGCATTGAATGCATTGAACGCCGCACCCTCGAGGGCATTGAAAACATTCACATCGCTCGTGACTTCCGGGGCGTTTTCTGAAGAACTTCCAGGGATTCCCCCTGCTAGGGCTGTCGAATTCGTCATCGACTTGAAACCAGGCACCACTCCTATAGCCAAGCGACCCTACAAGATGCCGCCGCATGAACTCCTTGAGCTTGTAACGCCCTCGATGCGGCTATATCTCCCACGTGTCGAAGCACGACTTAGAGGCATAACCGCATTGAAAGCAATGTCGCAAGTGAGGTAATCTTCACACAACCCATGTAATACATAAGGAAAGAGATACATAGTTGGCTTACAATCGCCACTTCACACAATACATGAGTAAAGCATTACATCATACAGATACAATCAAGGTCCGACTACGGAACCAAAATAAAAGAAGACTACCCCAAATGCTACAGGATCCCCGATCGTCCCAAGCTGGCTCCACTCTTGATCAATGAAGCGAAACAACACAATGAACAAGATCTTCATCGAGCTCCTCCTTGAGCTCGGATCGCCACCTGCACGGTTTCATCGGCACCGCAAACTGGTTTTGAAGTATCTGTGAGTCACGGGACTCAGCAATCTCACACCAGCGAGATCAAGACTATTTAAGCTTAAAGGTAGGACAGGGTAGTGAGGTGGAGCTGCACAAGCGACTAGCATTTCGGTGGCTACAATCGCAAAAGAGAGCGAGAAGAGAAAGCAAGGCACGGTCGAACAACTATGATCAAGAAGTGATCCTGAAACTACTTACGTCAAACATAACTCCAACACCGTGTTCACTTCCGGACTCCGCAGAAGAGACCATCACGGTTACACACTCGACCGGTGTATTTTAATTAAGATCAACCGGGTTTTCTACAACGGACATTAACAAATTCCCATCTGCCTCATAATCGCGGGCACGGCTTTGAAAGATAATACCTGCAGGGGTGT
Source organism: Aegilops longissima (assembly GCA_021605205.1). NCBI lineage: Eukaryota > Viridiplantae > Streptophyta > Magnoliopsida > Poales > Poaceae > Aegilops > Aegilops longissima. The sequence continues at coordinate 397,397,332 of CM038677.1, read as the reverse complement.
CCCAACTTAGCCCATGATAAGCTCTCACGGTCAACGAAGGATATTCCTTCTACCGGGAAGACCCGATCAGTCTCGGAATCCCGGACTACAAGACATTTCGACAGCAATAAAACAAGACCAGCAAAGCCGCCCGATGTGCCGACAAATCCCGATAGGAGTCGCACGTACCTCGTTCTCAGGGCACACCGGATAAGTCAAGCTACGAGTAAAACCAAGCCTCGAGTTTCCCCGTGGTGGCCCCGCAGGCTGCTCGGTTCGGACCAACACTCGGAGGAGCACTGGCCCGGGGGGGCTAAAATAACGATGACCCTTGAGTCTGCAGAACCCAAGGGAAGGGGTATATGTGGTAGGTAGTCAAATGGTAAAACCAAGGTTGGGCCTTGCTGGAGGAGTCTTATTCAAAGCGAACTGTCAAGGGGGTCCCATAAATCACCCAACGCGTTAGGGACGCAAAATCCGGGAACATAATACCGATATGACGGAAACTAGAGGCGGCAAGAGTGGAACAAAACACGGGCATAAGGCCGAGCCTTCCACCCTTTACCAAGTATATAGATGCATTAATTAAATAAGATATATTGTGATATCCCAACAAGTAAACATGTTCCAACAAGGAACAACATCTCCATGTTCCAACAAGGAACAAACTTCATCTTCACCTGCAACTAACAACGCTATAAGAGGGGCTGAGCAAAGCGGTAACATAGCCAAACAACGGTTTGCTAGGAAAGGATGGTTAGGGGCTTGACATGGCAACATGGGAGGCATGATATAGCAACTGGTAGGCATCGTAGCATAGGCATAGCAAAAGAGCGAGCATCTAGCAAGCAAAGATAGAAGTGATTTCGAGGTATGGTCATCTTGCCGAAATCCGCAAGGAAGAAGAACGAGTCCATGAAGAAGACAAGCGGACGAAGTCGAGCGAATCCTCACGACTCTCGGAGCGAAACCGAAGCTAACGAGAGAAGCAACCCGGAAACAAAGAAACAACATGGTAAACCAACAAGAACAAACATGGCATGATGCACAACCAATTATGATGCATGTCCGGTTTAATGATTCATGGCATGGCAATATGCACAAACAAAACTACAAGTTAAATGGAGCCCAATATGCAACGAGTTGCATATTGACGAAACACCACATCAACAATTTAGTTTAATCTCGTTTAGGTACTCAACAATATTAAATGTTGTTAAACATGGCAAGAGGTGAAGCATAAGTAAACTAACTATTTAGGCAAGTTTAAATGAGGCGGAACAACAAACAACAATTCGGAAAAACCCCATATGCATATTTTAGATTTGGAACTGATCTGCCCTGAACACAATTTTAGAGTTGTTAAACATGCAAAGTAATGGCACCATGTTAAACTAGGCATTTTTCTACCCCATTTACATATATAATTTATTTAAATCGGGGCTACGGTTATATAGTTATGAAATAAATCATTTTAGCATGGCATTTAAGCAAATTAATGCAAACAGCAATTTTAAACATTTTAATTGTTGTTATCATGATCACGGATGACATATGCAAGTTTTAAGCAATTTTATGAAAATGTTGACAAGAGCATGTTACGAGGCATTTGGTCACCATGGCGGAACGAAGGGTGCCACGGCGAAACGAAAATGGTGCCACGGCAACATTTGGTTCGATAGCTCATGAAGATATCGGTGCAAAAGAAAGTGTGACGGCGGGTTGAGCAAGATGGTGGGGTGTTCCGGTTACGGGTTCCCCGGAGCGGTGGCATGGCAACGAGGAGGAACAAGCGGCGACAATTTGGACACGGTGCAAGCGGGCATCTCAAGCGACATATGCATTCGTTCCACGGCGGTCGTTCTCGGCGGTTATACCTTTGAAGCGTGCGTTCGGGGCGGAATCGTTTCGAGAGGAAGTAGAGCGTTCTCGCGATGATCGTCGAGGAAGTAGTCGTACGGCGTAGTGGAAGTCGTTGTACACGGCGACGGTAGTTGTACATGTTCGTTTAAGTAAATGTCCGGGTCGTCGGTAGAGGAACTTGGCGGACTTGGCGCATCGAAGGGTACTTGACGAAATCCACCTCGGATGTAGTCGTACCGTAGTCGGACTTGACAAAAAAACACACCGGCTGCGATCCACGGTACTTGGTGAATCCGGAGGCGGTACTTGGCGAATCGGTTCGGTGGTCGTTCGAGCGCCGTATGTCGTGGTACTTGGCGTTGAGTCCGGGCTTGTCGGTCCAAAGCGAAGAACACCAGGGCCTCGATGTGCAGAGGGGTCGCTGGGCCTTGGCGCGATCAGGGGCGATGGCAGCGGGACTTGATCGCTCGTCTCCCTTGCGAGGCGAGGGAGAGGCAGGAGGTCGTGCAAGGAGGAGCTCGGGCGGCTCACTGGCGCGGCTGATCTCGAGCGCAGGGAAGGAGCCTCGGACTCGGCGATGGGGCGAGGCTCGACAAGCTTGGCGAGGTGAGGGGCAAGCGGGCGGCCATGGTGCGACGAGGGCGAGAACAGGCGGGGCGCGACAAAGCGAGGAGAAGGGCGAGGAGGTCCTGGCACGGGGACGGCAGGGCGCGGGGAAGCAAGGTGGTGGTGGTGGAGGGCGGGCGCCCAGCCGAAGGCATGGCCATGGACGACGGCGAGGTAGGTCGAGGCGGCGTGTCACGTGCAGAGGCGGACGAGGAGGAGGTCAGGCGTGATGGCGAGGCGATGGGGATGGACGGAGGAGATGGGCTCGAGGCGGCGATGGAGGGCACGAGCGAGGAGAGGAGAGATCGAGAGGAGGGAGGCGGGGGATCGGCGGGGCTCCCCTGCGATGCGGGAGCGAGGAGGAGGAGGAGATGGATCGAGCGGAGCTGCGGCTAGGGTTAGAGGGCACGGTTGGGCCTTGGGCGGTGGGTAGGAAAGAAGTGGCGGAGGCCTGGCTCGAGGCTCTGGCTGGGCTCTCCTCCCTCTCTTCTTTTTCCAAACAGAAAATTATTAGAGAGAAAAAAGGAGAGGGGGTTAGGGAAAGAATTTGCGCACGGGGTAAATTTTCCCGGACTCGCAAAAATATGAGGAATTTAACAAAAATGGCCCGAGGATTTTTAGAGAATGTAAAATCCACACATGTTGAATTTAACTCGACATGTTTGAATTTGAAACCCATTGAATGAACTCCAAATGGGTTGAAATTATAGGAGATGGCCCTACGATAGATGTGATTTATGGGCTGATTTGGAACATTTGTGGATAAAGTAAAGTTGCAACTCAATTTTACTAAAAATGCACCAAAGGAAGAAAAGAAGTTGAGTTGGATAAAAAGGAAATTTGAAGAACCGCGCAAATGTGTTATGGAATGGTTTAATATAGCTCCCTAAGTATTGGGAGGATATGTTATAAAGAGAAAACACCATTGTGAATATCCCTCGATTTAAATGGACCGAAAATCCATACGATTTATTTAGATGAGTTTTTAAAAATTAAATGACATGATGGCATGATGACATGATGCAATGCAAAAATAAAATAAAAGGGCAGGCACAAATGAAACACACGGCGAAACCCGGAATATATGGAAGTCTTCTGGAGCGTCGGTCTCGGGGCGTCACAACACTCCACCACTACGAGAGGATCTCGTCCCGAGATCTAGGATGGCACCGGATAGAAAAACGGAAGAAGAAAGAGGTAAAACTAAGTTGCTTCTTTGACAAACGAGTGAAACCAATGAACCTCGAGAGGTTGAAGACTTGAAAGAATAACACAATAGAGTTGAACGAAATTGAGAGCATTCCAGTAGAAAATAGAAACAAGGACCACCATGTGAACCTTGGGGGTTGCAAAGCTATGAATGACGAGTACAATGGACAAGAAGGAATTGGAACCACTCTGGTTGAAACGAGATAAGAATGAACAAGAATGATATAATTTGGGCAGCACTCCGACTGAAAATGGAAAGAATTAGAATTATGAACTTGAGAAGATGGGAAGATACTTGATGACATCAACAGCACACTGCCTCCGGAAGTATTGAAAGAATGGCATAATGGGTAAGAAGGATTTCAGACAGCACTCAGGTTGAAAAGAGAGGCAAAACTTGATAAGATGAAAGAACTTGAATGAGAACACAACTCTCCGGTTAAATGGATAAGCACGAAAATGACATGATCCTCACAATTCGAGATGATGAGTGAAAAGCACAACATCACAATGCCTCCGGAACGAAAGAATAGAAGTTAGATCATTGGAATAAAGGAATGGAGAAGAAAATGACAACTTCTACCACAAATGAGTTTGGAAAGCACCCTTAAAAAGAAGGATAGAACGAAGTTGTTGGAAAACCAACAACGAAAAGAATAACCTTGTAGTGGACTTATGGAAACATCTCAACATTATGAGGTGAGCTTCTGCCACCAACAGAAACAAATGATTGGATTTATATCAACAAGGAGACGAGAAACTTATTTCACCGGGAGGACACATGAAGAACTTAGGTCATTTATAAGCACCATAAATAGCAACAATCCTTAGGGAAAGCTTTAGGTGAAATATAGCCCAAGATAACTCCAATGAAGAGATTGATGGATTTAAAATACCTCATTCTTGACAACATGTGAATCATGAAGCATGAAGGAAAATTGTCAAGAATGACATAACACCATCTCAAGAGATAAGGTAGAAAGAATTGCACTTCGGAATGTAGGAAGAAGAATATTTGAGCTCTTCCAACAAGAATCTTGAGAACGCTTCGAGAATGAATTAAATCCTTGATGAACCACCATGAAGAAACTCCATAAGAACTCCGGTAAAGAAAAGATGAAAGAAAGAAAAGAGAAGTTGAAAACACCAGGTGAAGCCTTGCAGTGATAAGATGAAGCTTTGAAATGATATAACCGAGAAAAACTTGGAACTCCGGAAAGAAAGATGAACAAATGAAATAAAGAATTTTGATGAACCTCCGGAATAAAGAATTGAACTTACTCGATGAAACAAGAATAAGAATTACATTATGCTGATCCTTCACCAATTAAATTGATGGCAAGCAATGGATTTGGCATACTACTTATTCTCATTGAAAAATGATTATAGATAGAGATATAGCGCAAACTTGAGAAGGTATTGATGGAACCACCGGTGGGATTTGGAAACAACAAATGAATTGATATGATAAAGAAGGAAGTGAAATCTTGAGCGAACCAACCGTAAAATTGAGAATGAAGCGTAGCAAAGGCACAATTCACGGGAAGAATTGGAAAGCGAATGAAGATCTTTGAGGGGATTTAGATACAAGTGAACGAATAGATGACGAGCTGATTGGAGAATACTTGAATGATGCACCGGTAAGATTTGGAGAGTGAGATGTTGAGAATGACGATGAGAAACACCAGCATGAATTGTTGAGATACTCCGGGATGAAAATTAGAAAGGTTGAACCAACGATGAAAAGAATTTGAAAGATCTTGGAGAAAGCCTTGACTGATGATAATTCATCCTTACATCAAACTTTGCAAAGAATTTGAGAATAACTCCGAAAAAAATTAGAAGAGTCAGGTAAGATCCTGGGAAAAGACCTGTGGGTTAGGGCCCACTCAAAATAACCACCGTTGAACAATTGTTTGAAATAGATATTGCACCGGTAGAATTAAATGGCTCAAAAGGGATAACAACTACGAGAAATCTTGCACGGATTAGGAATGAAAACACGAATCTTACGAGATAATCTTGACACTCGGAACAATTGAATAACAAGAACTAAAAGATTATGAGGTGCACGGTATGAGAAAACATTTGAAACGAGGAAGGAATATGATCAACACGAAAACTTGACTTGAGTCCACCGGAGAAGAAAATTAGAATGGAACAAAGATAAGGTTGAAACTTCCTTAGCGTCTTCATGAGAAATCACTGGATAAAACATTAAAGGAAAAGAATGAAGAAACTTCACTCAATAAAATGGCTACTTGATTAAGAAATCTGAGTCCTTGAAGAAAAAGGGTGGGAGGGCGGGAAAACAAAGGCAACTTGGGACGGATGAAACAAACACCGTTGAGAAAACTTAGAATTGATCTTGCGAATGTTGGAATGATCGGATTTAATTGGAGAGAAGCACACGGTTGGAAAGGATTGAAAAGACAACCTTGATGAACAAGAAGGATTAGCATCCACATAGAAATATGAGAACACCGTTTAGAATAAGGTATGGAATCAACACTTGGCATTGAAGCAACTTGAATACCACAAAACGGAACAAAAACAAAGGATTTGGCTTGCAGAATAAGCCGGAACAAATACATATGATAGAGATTTACCCAATCCCATATCATGCATCTGTCGGAAAGATATTCTAGGAGCTACTTGAATTCCCACCTATAAACTCCGAAACTTTACGGTTATGCAATCGGTGTTGGGGATACAGGGACACAAAATATATCACCCAAACTAACAATACCTAGATCCAATTGTATCCATCCTTCAACACATAACCAAGAAAACCTTCGAAATCGTGTACCTCGACCTTGAAAAGCATCCGTTATCTGAGTCATGGCAATACTCTCGAGCTCGCCCGATCTTTGGGTTATCGAGGTTATCTCACCAACAACTACACAAAAGAGATTTTCGATGTCGGCAAAACTCAGGTATTCCAGAACTGCAACGATAAAATTGTGACGACAACACCTCGGAGCTCAGCTCCCCGGGACACTGCCACAACCCCTAAATGTCAGGAGGCACCAAGAACAATGTTCTCGTCACAAAACCATCGAAACGATTCCAAGATACCCGCGTGATCCTAAAAAAAATTTAGTGAAATTTGAGGAGAGGAGAGTCAAAACATCTCGTCGGGAGACCTCACGAGGCGACGAAGGGACTGGGAGTAAAAAGAATCCTACTCTCCGATATATATAATCCTAAGACTCAAAACATTTTGTCTAGACTCAACAAAGTCAGCGATTCAATCAAGCGGGGGGCTCCTAAGTCGGGAAGGCTCGATTACCAACATAGCGCCCTCGATGCGGCTATATCTCCCACGTGTGAAGCACGACTTAGAGGCATAACCGCATTGAAAGCAATGTCGCAAGTGAGGTAATCTTCACACAACCCATGTAATACATAAGGAAAGAGATACATAGTTGGCTTACAATCGCCACTTCACACAATACATGAGTAAAGCATTACATCATACAGATACAATCAAGGTCCGACCACGGAACCAAAATAAAAGAAGACTACCCCAAATGCTACGGATCCCGATCGTCCCAACTGGGCTCCACTCTTGATCAACTGAAGCGAAACAACACAATGAACAAGATCTTCATCGAGCTCCTCCTTGAGCTCGGATCGTCACCTGCGGTTTCATCGGCACCGCAAACTGGTTTTGGAAGTATCGTGAGTCAGGGGACTCAGCAATCTCACACCCGCGAGATCAAGACTATTTAAGCTTAAAGGTAGGACAGGGTAGTGAGGTGGAGCTGCAGCAAGCGACTAGCATTATGGTGGCTACAATCGCAAAAAGAGAGCGAGAAAGAAAGCAAGGCGCGGTCGAACAACTATGATCAAGAAGTGATCCTGAAACTACTTACGTCAAACATAACTCCAACACCGTGTTCACTTCCGGACTCCACGAGAAGAGACCATCACGAGTTACACACTCGGTTGGTGTATTTTAATTAAGATCAACCGGGTTTTCTACAACCGGACATTAACAAATTCCCATCTGCCTCATAACGCGGGCACCGCTTTGAAAGATAATACCTGCAGGGTGTCCCAACAGCCCATGATAAGCTCTCACGGTCAACGAAGGATATTCCTTCTACGGGAAGACCCGATCGTCTCGGAATCCGGACTACAAGACATTTCGACGACAATAAAACAAGACCAGCAAAGCCGCCCGATGTGCCGACAAATCCCGATAGGAGTCGCACGTACCTCGTTCTCGGGGCACACCGGATAAGTCAAGCTACGAGTAAAACCAAGCCTCGAGTTTCCCGTGGTGGCCCATGATCAGTTGCTCGGTTCGGACCAACACTCGGAGGAGCAACGGCGGGGGGCTAAAATAACGATGACCCTTGAGTCTGCAGAACCCAAGGAAGGGGTATATGTGGTAGGTAGTCAAATGGTAAAACCAAGGTTGGGCCTTCTTTGGAGGAGTCTTATTCAAAGCGAACTGTCAAGGGGTCCCATAAATCACCCAACCGCGTTAGGGACGCAAAATCCGGGAACATAATACCGATATGGCGGAAACTAGGGCGGCAAGAGTGGAACAAAACACCGGGCATAAGGCCGAGCCTTCCACCCTTTACCAAGTATATAGATGCATTAATTAAATAAGATATATTGTGATATCCCAACAAGTAAACATGTTCCAACAAGGAACAACATCTCCATGTTCAACAAGGAACAAACTTCATCTTCACCTGCAACTAACAACGCTATAAGAGGGCTGAGCAAGCGGTAACATAGCCAAACAACGGTTTGCTAGGAAAGGATGGTTAGGGGCTTGACATGGCAACATGGGAGGCATGATATAGCAAGTGGTAGGCATCGTAGCATAGGCATAGCAAAAGAGCGAGCATCTAGCAAGCAAAGATAGAAGTGATTTCGAGGGTATGGTCATCTTGCACGAAATCCGCAAGGAAGAAGAACGAGTCCATGAAGAAGACAAGCGGACGAAGTCGAGCGAATCCTCACGACTCGGAGCGAAACCGAAGCTAACGAGAGAAGCAACCCGGAAACAAAGAAACAACATGGTAAACCAACAAGAACAAACATGGCATGATGCACAACCAATTATGATGCATGTCCGGTTTAATGATTCATGGCATGGCAATATGCACAAACAAAACTACAAGTTAAATGGAGCCCAATATGCAACGAGTTGCATATTGACGAAACACCACATCAACAATTTAGTTTAATCTCGTTTAGGTACTCAACAATATTAAATGTTGTTAAACATGGCAAGAGGTGAAGCATAAGTAAACTAACTATTTAGGCAAGTTTAAATGAGGCCGGAACAACAAACAACAATTCCGGAAAAACCCCATATGCATATTTTAGATTTGGAACTGATCTGCCCTGAACACAATTTTAGAGTTGTTAAACATGCAAAGTAATGGCACCATGTTAAACTAGGCATTTTTCTACCCCATTTACATATATAATTTATTTAAATCGGGGCTACGGTTATTTAGTTATGAAATAAATCATTTTAGCATGGCATTTAAGCAAATTAATGCAAACAGCAATTTTAAACATTTTAATTGTTGTTATCATGATGCGGATGACATATGCAAGTTTTTAAGCAATTTTATGAAAATGTTGACAAGAGCATGTTACGAGGCATTTGGTCACCATGGCGGAACGAAAGGGTGCCACGGCGGCGAAACGAAAATGGTGCCACGGCAACATTTCGGTTCCGGTAGCTCATGAAGATATCGGTGCAAAAGAAAGTGTGACGAAAGCGGGTTGAGCAAGATGGTGGGGTGTTCCCGGTTACCGGGTTCCCACGGAACGGTGGCATGGCAACGAGGAGGAACAAGCGAGCGACAATTTCGGACACGGTGCAAACGGGCATCTCAAACGACATATGCATTCGTTCCACGGCGGTCGTTCTCGGCGGTTATACCTTTGAAGCGTGCGTTCGGGGCGGAATGCGTTTCGTAGAGGGAAGTAGACGTTCTCGCGATGATCGTCGAGGGAAGTAGTCATACACGGCGTAGTGGAAGTCGTTGTACACGGCGACGGTAGTTGTACATGTTCGTTTCGTAAATGTCCGGGGTCGTCGGTACAGGAACTTGGCGGACTTGGCGCATCCGAAGGGGTACTTGACGAAATCCACCTCGGATGTAGTCGTACCCGTGTAGTCGGACTTGACAAAAAAAACACACCGGCTGCAGTCACGGTACTTGGTGAATCCCGGAGACGGTACTTGGCGAATCCGGTTCGGTGGTCGTTCGGGCGCCGTATGTCGTGGTACTTGGCGTTCGGAGTCCGGGGCTTGTCGGTCCAAAACGAAGGAACACCAGGGCCTTGATGTGCAGGGGGTCGCTGGGCCTTGGCGCGATGCAGGGGCGACGGCCGCGGGACTTCGGTCGCTCGTCTCCCTTGCAGACGAGGGAGAGGCAGGAGGTCGTGCAAGGAGGAGCTCGGGCGGCTCACTGGCGCTGCTGATTTCGAGCGCAGGGAAGGAGCCCTCGGACTCGAGCGATGGGGCGAGGCTCGACAAGCTTGGCGAGGCTGAGGGCAAGCCTTGGCCATGCCATGGCGCGACGAGGGCGAGAACAAGGCGGGGAGGGCGCCTGAAGGCGAGGAGAAGGGCGAGGAGGTCCTAGCACGGGGACGGCAGGACGCGGGGAAGCAAGGTGGTGGTGGTGGAGGGCAGGCGTCCAGCCAAGGCATGGCCATGGACGACGGCGAGGTAGGTCGAGGGCGGCGGCGGTCGCGCTGCAGAGGCGACGAGGAGGAGGTCGGGGCAGTGGCGGGCGATGGGGATGGACGGAGGAGATGGGCTCGAGGCGATGGAGGCCTGGCGAGGGAGAGGAGAGATCGAGAGGAGGGAGGCGAGGGGATCGGCGGGGCTCCCTGCGATGCGGGAACGAGGAGGAGGAGGAGATGGATCGAGCAGAGCTGCGGCTATGGTTAGAGGGGCACCGGTTGGGCCTTGGGCCGGCTGGGTAGGAAAGAAGTGGCCAGAGGCCTGGCTCGAGGCCTGGCTGGGCTCTCCCCTCCCTCTCTCTTCTTTTTCCAAAACAGAAAATTATTAGAGAGAAGAAAAAGGAGAGGGGGTTAGGGAAAGAATTTGCAAGCAGGGTAAATTTTCCGGACTCGCAAAAATATGAGGAATTTAACAAAATGGCCGAGGATTTTAGAGAATGTAAAATCCACACATGTTGAATTTAACTCGACATGTTTGAATTTGAAACCCATTGAATGAACTCCAAATGGGTTGAAATTATAGGAGATGGCCCTACACAGTAGATGTGATTTATGGGCTGATTTGGAACATTTGTGGATAAAGTAAAGTTGCAACTCAATTTTACTAAAAAGGCACCAAAGGAAGAAAAGAAGTTGAGTTGGATAAAAAGCAAATTTGAAGAACCGCGCAAATGTGTTATGGAATGGTTTAATATAGCTCCCTAAATATTGGGAGGATATGTTATAAAGAGAAAACACCATTGTGAATATCCCTCGATTTAAATGGACCGAAAATCCATACGATTTATTTAGATGAGTTTTTAAAAATTAAATGACATGATGGCATGATGACATGATGCAACGCAAGAAAAATAAAAGGGCAGGCACAAATGAAACACACGGCGAAACCCGGAATATATGGAAGTCTTCTGGAGCGTCGGTCTCGGGGCGTCACAGAGCTCAAGGAGGAAATCGACAAATCTCTTCAAAGTGGTTTCATTCGCCCAAGTTGCTCTCCTTGGGGAGCACCTTCTCTCTTTGTCAAGAAGAAGGATGGGACAAACCGATTGGTCCAAGACTACCGTCCTATAAATCAAGCTACCATTAGAATAAGTATCCTCTTCCTCGGATCAATGATCGTATGATCAAGCGGCTGGTTCATCGGTGTTCTCTAAACTCGACTTGAGGTTGGGTTACCACCAGATCCGTGTTCGTGAGGAGGATATCCCCAAGACCGCCTTTGTGACTCGTTATGGTTCATACGAGTACACCGTCATGTCTTCGGCTTAACCAATGCTCCAGCCACCTTCTCTCGCCCGATGAACTATATATTCATGGATTACCTCGACAAGTTAAATCGTGGTTTATCTGGATGATATCTGATATTTTCCAAGAATGAAGAAGAACATCTTGAACATCTTCGTCTTGTCTTTGGAAAAGCTACGAGAGCATCAACTTTATGCCAAGTTCTCCAAATGTGAATTCTGGCTTCCCGAAATGACCTATCTCGGGCATGTCGTCTCTAAGGATGGTATTGCCGTCAACCCTGAAAGAGTTCAGGCTATTCTCGATTGGACTCCTCCGAAGAACGCCAAGCAAGTCAGAAGTTTTCTCGGTCTCGCCAGCTATTGTCGTCGATTCGTCGAGAACTTCTCCAAGATTGCCGACCTCGACTAACTTTGTTGCATAAGGCGTCAAATTCCAATGGACAGATAAATGTCGGGAAAGTTTCGAGCACTCAAAGACAAGTTGACTTCGCCCGAGTACTAGCTCCTCCTGATACTAAGAAGGACTTCATCATTTACTGCGACGCTTCCCGTCAAGGATTAGGCGGTGTCCTAATGCAAGAGCGCAAAGTGGTTGCTTATGCCTCTTGACAATTGCGCCCTCACGAAGAGAACTACCCAGTTCACGACCTCGAGCTTCTTGCTGTCATTCATGCCTTTGAAGCGATGGCGACATTACCTTCTCGTGTCGTTGTGAGATCTTCACCGACCACCAAAGTCTGAAGTATCATTTACTCAGCCAGACCTGAACCTCCGTCGGCGAGAGATGGATGGAGCCATTGCAGATTCGATTTGGGTATTTCCTATACACCAGGCAAGGCTAATGTAATGGCTGATGCCTTGAGCCGTAAGTCTTACTGCAACCACCTCCAGGTTCACAAAGTTCAGCCCTCACTCGTTGAAGAGTTCAGAAAGCTGAACCTCCATATTGTTCCTCCGGGTGCACTCGCTCCCCCTCCTCCGGAGCTTCGCAAGATGAACCTCCATGTTGTTTCCAGGGGTTCTCTCAATACCCTGGTTGCCAAACCAGATCTTGTGGACACCATCAAATGGATACAGAAGTGTGACGATGAAGTCGAGAGGATTAAACGTTACCTCGCAGAAGGAAAACCCTCATTCTTCACTGTGGATGACGATGGCACCTTATTCTTCAAAGGTCGCCTAGTGGTACCGAGTAAGAGGGAAAACCTGAATCTGACTCCAAAGGTTATGAAAGAAGCTCATGATACGCCTTTGTCTATTCATCCCGGTAGCACCAAGATGTACCAAGACATTAAATCGAGATTACGGTGGTCTAATATGAAGCAAGACATTGCTCGTTATGTTCTTGAATGTGGCGTTCTTTGTCGTATCAAAGCGAGAACATCAACGGCCTCTTTGGAACTCTGCAACCTATCTCTATTCCTGAATGAAAATGGGACCATGTTGAAATGGACTTTCACTTTGGATTTCCCAAATCGCAGAAAGGTAATGATGCAATTCTTGTCGTCATTGACCGGCTTTCTAAAGTTGCACATTTTCGGCGGTCGAAAAGCGATCACGCTAGTCAGCTTGCAGCGCTCTATATGTCTAGAATTATTTCACTTCACGGTATTCCACTGGTTATCAGCTTGGACCGTGGCAGCTTATTCACTTCAAGATTCTGGGCAAGTTTTCAAGAAGCTATGGGTACTCACTTATCTTTCGATCTTTGCGTTTCATCCGCATGATCACAAGGGCAAGTTGAGCGTGTCAACCAAGTTCTCGAAGACATGCTTGAGCTTGTGTTATTTCCTTCGGCAAGAAGTGGGAGGAATCTCTCCCGTATGCTGAGTTCTCTTATAATAATAGCTATCAAGCTAGTCTGAAGATGGCCCCCTTCGAAGTGTTATATGGACGAAAGTGCGAACCCCTACGAACTAGTCGAAAGCGGGAGCGTCCACTCTTCCGTCCGGATATTATCCAACATGCGAAGAACAAGTCCGCATTATTCGCGAGAATCTCAAGACTGCTCGATCACGTCAAAAGAGTAATTATGACCGTCATCATAAAGACATGGTCTATCAACTTTGGCGAAAAGGCCTATCTTGGCGTTACACCAATGAAGGGTGCTCACCGCCGGGATCAAGGGCAAGCTAGCTCCTCGCTATATTGGCCCATTCACTATTCGGAAAGGCGTGGAAAAGTGGCATATCAAGCTGGAGCTTCCGTCGAACCTTTCTCGGAGTTCACGATGTGTTCCACGTGTCACAACTCCGACGCTGCTTCAAGGACCCAATCCGAGCGATGGACCATGAAGTGCTCGAATTGCAACAGGACCTCTCCTATAAAGAGCATCCGGTCCGCATTCTCGACCAAGCTGAACGCCGCACATGTCAGAAGGCGATCAAGTTCCTCAAAGTCCAGTGGTCAAATCACTCGAAGGCGAAGCCACCTGGGAATGCGAGGATCGTCTTCGTGATGAATACCCGCACTCTTTCCTTCTACCTCCTAAATCTCGGGGCGAGATTTCTTGTAGTGGAGGAGATTTATAATGCCGGATAATCATGCTACAGTAATCTCACGTTGATGGTGCCACGTCACCTCATCCTTTGTAGTTAATCACGGGTTAAATCAAAAGCAGTTTCAAATTCAATTCAAAATTATGATGGCAATAAAAGTTTTCAAAAAATCAAAACTAAAATGTTAGGGGTTGTCAAATATTACAAAGTTAATTATGGTGGAGTAAACACATTTTATAAAATGTCTAAGTTATTAAAATAAATTAAAACAGAAAAGGAAAAATAAGAAAAGGAAAACAAACAAATAAATGGGGAGGGAAAACCCCTAGCTAAGCTGGGCCAAAACGGCCCAGCCGTAAACCATGGCCCATCCGCCCCCTCACTCCCATAACCCCCGGCGGCGAAACCCTAGCCGGCGCCCCCACTCCCCTCGATCCCTTCTCCTCCCCACCGATCCGGATCGGGATCGGCCCCGATCCCGTCGACCCACGCCTTGGCGCCCACCCCACCCGGCGTCGCCCGTCCTCACCTCCTCCCGACCCGGCCACCCGGGGACGGCGCCGCCCCGACGCCCAGCGCCCGTTCCCACGTCGACCCGACCACCTCGCCTCGCCGTCGCCCCTAAATCGCCCTTGAGCCCCGCCTCCTCGCCTCCTCCTCGCTGGTCTTCTCCGCCGCCCAGAGCACGCTGCCCGTGCCCTCGCCCCCGTGAGCTTCCCCTTCGCTCCCCTCTCCCCTAGGACGCCACTGCGTCGCCCTCCCGGCCGTGGTCCGGCGCCCAGCGCCACCGCCGTCCGCGCCCTCGACCCAGCCTCCCCTCTGCTCCGTCGCGGATCCGCCCGCGCCCGCTCCCCTCCTCGCGCCTCCTCCGCTCGGCCGGGCCTCTTCCCCCCGCCGTGGGCCGTTCCGCCCGGCCCTCCCTCTCCTTCCCACGGGCTCCTCCTCGCCTCGGCACCCTTTCAGTTAGCCCGTGCTTGCCGCGCCCATATCGCCACCACCAAGCGCGGCCCCGCGCGCACACGCCCGCACAAGACGGGCACGCCACGCCTGGTTGCGCCTTTGCCTGCACCCTCGCCTCCTCTCGCCCGTCCATGGCAGACCCCGCACCCGTGCGACCACGCCGCGGCGCCGTCCGCTGCCGGCGCCACGCGACGACCGGTCATGCCGGTCCCTCCTCGCCCGCACGATTTGGCGACACCGATCAGGCGCCCTTGGCCCAAACCAAGCCCCCAGACCCCGCGACCACAGGGCCCCGCCCCAGAACGTTTTTGGAAAAAGAAAAGAAAGGAAATAAAAAAAAGTATATATATATTAAAATAAAATAAATATAATTAATAAAAATAAAAATGATTTAATAAAATTAATTATTAATTAATTAATTAAGTAAGTAATTTATTAAGTTAATTACTCCGGTTTAATTAATTTAATTAATTAGTTAATTTTAATTAAGCTGTAATCGAGATTAATCTAAACCCTAATTAAACCTAATAGTTGTATGATGTGGGTCCCACGGACCCACATGTCGAGTTGACCAGTCAACAGTCAGCGCTGATCGCCGACGTCGGCATGACATCATCTTGATGTCATAAATCCATTTTTCAATTAATTAATTAATTAATTAAATTCGAAATTATTAAAATCTTTAGAAAATCATATCTTTTAATCCGTAACTTCGGTTAAAATATTTTCAACATGAAAGTTGCTTAGAACGGCGAGGCGAATCCGGATAAGCAGTCCGTTCGTCGCCACACCCCTAACCTATCGAACCCGCAACTTTCCCTCTCGGCTCCTCTGCTCAAAACACGAAACACCGGAATACTTTCCGCATGTTTCCCTTAACAGTACCACCTCATACCACGTTAGGGCACGCCTAGCATCGTTACTTGTCATGTCATGCATCGATATGCATCTGTTTACATGGTATTCATTGTTTCTTCCCCTCTTCTCTCCGTTAGACTACGAGACCGACAGCTGCTTCTGCTGCCCAGATTCGACTACGGAGTTGACGACCCTCTCTCTTGCAGAGCAACCAGCAAGCCCCCCTTGATCACAGATATCGCCTACTCTTCTCTATCTTGCTTGCATTAGAGTAGTGTAGCATATTCTTGCTTTGAGATACTCCTATCTTCTTTGCATAGCTTTGTCCTTGTTACTCTTGTTGTTACCTTTACCGCAATCCTATATGCTTAGTATAGGATGCTAGTACTTTCATCTGTGGCCCTACATTCTTGTCCGTGCAGCCGTGCTATACTATCGGGCCGTGATCACTCGGGAGGTGATCACGGTATATACTATATACTTTATACATGATACATGTGGAGACTAAAGTCGGTCGGTGGTGGAGCACCATGAGCGGATCTTTGTGGCGGAGGCGGCAGGCAGAGTTGAGACCGCCTAGGAGAGAGGTGGGCCTGGCCTGTTCAGCGTTCGCGGATACTTAACACGCTTAACGAGATCTTGGTATTTGATCCGAGTTCGCTCTGAGCTTATCGCACTAACCAACTCGTGGGAAAGATATGGGCACTCGGCGTCGTGGTATCACCGAAGCACTTGAGACGTCGTGACGGCGGCGTGCCTGGCCGGATTGGGCCGAACGCCACTAGGCTAGGTCTGCTTCCGGCCGCGCATAGCGTCTTGAGTGTGCTTTCGAGGCGATGGGCCCTGACCCTGCTGGCGCTTAGGTTTAGACCGGCGTCTTTGGCCTCTCTGTTGTGCCTAGGTGGGGCTGCGGCGTGTTGATCTTCAGCGGCGGGCATGACCGAGAAAGTGTGTCCGCCAAATGGGATCAAGCGTGTTGGGTAAGTTGGTGCACCCTGCAGGAAGTTAATCTATTTGAATAGCCGTGATCTTGATAAAACACACCCTTCCAAGTGCGGATACAACCGGTGGTCGCTCTCTCGGGGATACGAGGAGGGATCGCGGGTAGGATTATTGCTATGTGATGTTACTTGGAGGACTTCAGATTGTCCTCTTCTACATTGCAAGACGGTGACCGAAGCGTAGTCTTCGATAAGACTAGCTATCCCCTCTTATTACGGCATTCGCAGTCCGGTCCTTGATATGGCCCTTTACACATATATCCATGCATATGTAGTGTAGCTCCTTGCTTGCGAGTACTTTGGATGAGTACTCACGGTTGCTTTGCTTCCCCTTTTCCCTACCTCTATTCGATTGCTGCAGCAGACGATGGAGCCGGGAGCGAGACGCCACCGTCGATGGCGACTACTACACCGGAGGTGCCTACTACTACGCAGCAGGCGGCGGCGACCAGGAGTAGTTTAGGAGGATCCCGAGGCAGGAGGCTGTGTCTCTTCGATCAGTATCTCGGTTTGTGCTAGCCATCTTATGGCAACTTGTTTAACTTATGTCGTACTCAGATATTGTTGCTTCCACTGACTTCGTCTATGATCGAGTACTTGTATTCGAGCCCTCGAGGCCCCGGCTTGTATTATGATGCTTGTATGACTTATTTTATTTGTAGAGTTGTGTTTTGATATCTTCCCGTGAGTCCTTGATCTCGATCGTACACATTTGCGTGCATGATTAGTGTACGGTTGAATCGGGGGCGTCACACACCACTCTCCAAAATGGTGTGTTGATGATGAACTCCTTGCTCTTGTGCTTCAAATGATAGTCTCCCCAACACTCAACTCTCTCTCTCACGGGATTTGGATTTGGTGGAAAGAAGATTTGAGTGTAAAGCAACTTGGGGAAGGCTAGAGATCAAGATTCATATGGTAGGAATGGAATATCTTGGCCTCAACACATGAATGGGTGGTTCTCTCTCAGAAAATGGATGCTGGAAGTGTAAGTTCGTTCTGATGGCTCTCTCCACGAATGAAGAGTGGGTGGAGGGGTATATATAGCCTCCACACAAAAACTAACCATTACACACAATTTACCAATCTCGGTGAGACCAAATTGAGAAACTCGGTCGGACCGATTTAGCAAATCTAGTGACCGTTAGGATTTTCGGTGGGACCGACATGCAACTCGGTAGGACCGATATGGTTAGGGTTAGGGCATAACGTAATCTCGGTGGGACCGATTACACAAACTCTTTGAGACTGATTTTGGTAATAAGCTAACCAGAGAGTTGGTCAGGCAAACTCGGTGAGACCGATTACACAAACTCGGTGGGACCGATTTTGGTAATAAGCTAACCAGAGAGTTTGCATTGTAATCTCGGTAGTACCGATTACTTAAACTCGGTGAGACCGAATTTGGTAATGGACATACACAGAGAGATTACAATCCCATCTCGGTGAGACCGAGATCCCTATCGGTGAAACCGATTTGCCTAGGGTTTGTGGTAGTGGCTAAGACATCTGAGTTCGGTGGCGCAGGATAGAAAGAATCGGTGGGGCCGAGTTTGACTTTTGGTTTAGGACATATGTGAATGTGGGAAAGTAGTTGAGGGCTTTGGAGCATATCACTAAGCACTGTAGAGCAAGAAACTCATTAAGCAACACCTCATCCCCTCTTGATAGTATTGGCTTTTCCTATAGACTCAATGTGATCTTGGATCACTAAAATAGAAAGTGTAGAGTCTTGATCTTGAGGCTTGAGCCAATCCTTTGTCCTTAGCATCTTGAAGGGGTTCCACATCCTCTAGTCCATGCCACTCCATTGTTGAACTTGTCTGAAACATACTAGATAAAAGTGTTAGTCCAACAAGAGATATGTTGACATTAATTACCAAAATCACCCAGGGAGCACTTGTGCTTTCAATCTCCCCCTTTTTGGTAATTGATGACAACTGCAGGCCCTCCCTAATCTACATGTCAAGTGCCTCTCTGCTACCATTGCCTTCAGTTTCGACAGTAGCATTCAGATTCCAAAGTAAATTTCAGTTTCGACAGTTAATTTCAGAGTCAACAGTTTTTACCTCATCTGTTGTAGTCAGGTGGTTTTTGGTGATGTTAATTTTACATCCATTTTACATCATCTATTGGAGATGCTATTAGAATCCCACTTGAGATTGGCGATGTTTGTCTTGTCTTGCTTCAGCCTTGGCGTCTTCGACTCACCGGAGCTGCTCCAACGACGTAAGCGATCCATCACAATGAGCGATGCCACAGGCGCCGTCTCTGATTCCTCGAGATCTTCCTCCACACCTCCGAGAGCCACCTCTGCCTCAAGCGCTTTGACCAACCCAATGATGCTTAGGTCGACACGGCTACGGCAAAGAGGTTGTACACTTGTTGCATCACTTATTACTATACATTCACATCGATCCATTAGGGCTATTTTGGTTCAGCGGAAAAACATAGCAATAGGGAATTTTCAATGGCACTCTACTATTCAATTATTCATGCATTTTGTTGAAAGGAATGAAGCAAAACATCCACTGGACCTACTTTTCAAAATCCTATGCATGAAAACAAGATCAAGTGCATTAGTGCCAGAATAACATTCTAACTGTACACGCTTTCATATGGTTTCACTTTATTTTGGCCATGTTTCTTTGCATTCCTCTGCTCTTCCAATTCCTGTAAACCAAACACCCAAGTTAACAGAAATCCTGTGATTACAAATGCTCTGTTTACCATGTGCATTTTCCTATCCTATTCCGGTGTTTTTCCTATCTCTGCGTTTTAAGAATCATGCAAGCCAAATGAGCTCTTATGTAATTACTTGATTCATGTGTGCGTGTCGAAGGGAACTTTGTGTGGTTTGTCCTGCTCCTGCCGCGACGTTGTCCACCTCACCTGAGCTATTCCATCGACAGAAGCATCCACCAAAACAGACATCACAACTCCTGACCGTCTTTCGCCGCCTCAGATCTCCTTCCGTGCCACCGGCACCCACCGCAACGGCATCACCATCATCGACTCAGCAGATGAACCTGAGGAGTACAGGTCCACAAGAGAGGTCGCACTCTTTTGTTTACCTTATGTTATGCATTGCTTAAACTTACCTGCTACTTTATCGTCTGTTCAGCTCTTGGACTCCCAAGTCAGGTCCAAATTAATGTTAAAACTTGAGTTCTAAATTAGTTGTGGGGCACATATCGAGGCAGCAATGAATAGTATGTACATCTAATATCTGGTTCACCTAGGGTATGCCTATGTTGTTCATCTTGGGTGGGAAACAAATAGTAAAGCAATCATCATCTGTCTTTTTATTAATTTAAAGCAATCATCAGCCTGCTATCATTATTTTGGATGCATCCACTGGTTGTTACCATCACTCTAAATTTCTGCATGCTCTCCTTACATAATCTCACCATATTTTTTCGTATGCATGTCGGATATTGTACACATCATGCTGAACATGTAGAGATAAAGAGAAGAGTTTTTTGGCAATACAATGTCATGCAGACATCGCTCCATGGTGGGTTCAATGGCAAACCCTCCCCACCCCTCTCCAGATTGTAATCTAGAGGAAGATATCTGCTCGAGGCGGATTCAGCGCCTGACCACTCCTATTTACCCCCCAAGGTGTTTGCTCTACCTTGGCATGATGATGTTAGTCATATCATGCATATGTTGCCTTGCAGTGCCTACTTTTGACATCATATATGTCATTTGCTTAGTTTAGACATGTTCTGTAATGCCACCTGTTTAGTTTCTATATCATATATTGGAATTATGCAGTCTCATGTCTTTTAGCCAACCATAATATATGTGAAATGTGCAATGCCATCCTGTTTAACCAGGCATCATATATTTGAATGATATCTTGCCCATCCTTTTCTTCATTACATTTCCATTTGTCGACAATGTTTGTACATTAAACTATTCTTCCTGTGAATCAGCCATTTGGGTGGGAGAAGGAAATATCTGGAGTGAAAACAAGGCCTTCAGAGCAGATAGTGCTACCTGTCGAAGCAGATCTCTTGTTGGGTCCCGATAGCTCCTCCGAGATGGATTCAGAGACAGATGACCAGTCCTATTCCCCCACTGAGGTGTATGCTCTAACATGGCACGGTTATACTGCTCATATCATGCATACGGTGTCCTGCATTGCATAGTTTAGACATCATATACACAATATTCAACAGCATGTTCTTAGTTCAGACATCATATCGAATGTCCTCTGTTTAGCATATAAATCACATATGTGAATTAAATGATGTGATCCTGATTACTTAGATAACATGTAGGTGAATTATGTCATGCGATCATGTTTACTTATTCAACATATCTTTGAATTATGTTATGCTATGCTATCCAGTTTAGATAGACATCATATATGTGAAATTATGTCATGCTATCCGTTTTAGTTAAACAATGCACATGTCAACTATTTCATGCCCTCTTTTTTCCACACTATCTATTGCATCATCTCTCATACAATGTCGTACATTCAACTATGTTTCTGTTTATCAGCCATTTGAATTGGAGCGGTGATGCGGTATCTAGCGGAATAAAAACACGGTCTTCAAATAAAACAGTGCTACCTCTTGGTGGAGATAGCACCCTGGTTGTACATGCACAAGAACCAGCCCTACCACACATAACCCAAACTCTCATAGATTGTACCCCTACTGCGATGGACAGAGAACCAGCTTCACCCAATCTAACCCCAACCCCAGCCGATAGTAACCCAATTCCTGTTGACACATCACCATCTCCACCACAGAGCTCCCAAACAAGAGCAGTTAGTAAGGCAGCTCCAGTGCCCAAAGGGCCAGTACTATCACAGCGAACCCCAACTCCACCGGTTAATACGCCTATTCACGTGGAGGAAGCACAACCAGCTAGTCGTAGTTTAGCATCTATCGCATTTTATGTTGTTAAATCGTATGTGCGTATCTTCCCATCTTGGAAATATTACATGAAGATGAAGGAAAATGCGATTCTGGTGTTTGTCCAGGAGTTATGTGTAAGTAATGTTATTCATGGAAATTACTTTGCTTCGTCCCATACATCCTACCTCCATGATGCTTATAATACAACAAATTTTCCCATTTTTCTCTATAGAGAAGGAACGATTTGGAAACTCGGGATGAGGTAACCTGTGCTAATACCTCTGCTATCTTCAAGAATGCTTGGTAGCGAGATCGAATTACACGAAGAAAAGCGTACTTCACGGCAAAGAAACTCATCAAATTCCCTTACGTTCTCTGAGACACATTTATTGGACGATGATCGGGAACGCCTTTGTTACATCTTGGTCCCGAACCAAGAATGTGGTAAGGTCTATGAGCTCATTTTCTATTTTTAAGTATTATATTATTGCGTCTTCTTGTAGACTGTTCATGTAGAACAAGTGCCTAAACACGAAGAACAACTGTTCTAATTTAAGATTCCATTGCTATCATAGTTCAAAAAAGCGCTAGGCGTTAATTGTGCGTTTGCCACCGCCTTGCGCTTCTTCGACCAAAGTGCATGCTTATGCGCGATTATGCATGATTAAGCGTAGTTATGCGCAATGCGTTTTGCCAGCGCCTAGAGCCTAAGCGCGCTTAAGCGCCGCTTAGGTGCGCCTTTTTAACTATGATTGCTTTGCTCTTGTATCACTTGTATTTCTTGATACAAAAAATTAAATTGAAGGATCAATCGCAACTCCAATGGCACGGCAGGTATGTTCACGCATGTTTCTTTAACAGGTTTGCTCTTATCAATAGCTCTTTTGATTTCAATTTCAATTGTGTATACAGTTGACTTTCATATCATGCACATTACTAGCATCACAACAGAGCCAATAGTGTTGTTGTACATGTAGACCCATGGTACCCATCTGAAATCTTGTTGTGCCGTGTAGTTTCCCACGCTTTGTATTCTTTCCTTTGCTGCTTTGTATTGAACTGATATGATTTGAACCGTGTCTCTATTTTGATTTGGCAAGACAATGCAGTGACCATAGGACATAGATATATGTTTGTTTGATGCTTTTATTATGTACTAGTACTTGGCAATAGAAGACTTTGGTAGTTTAATCCTGTCCACCTTACTAATGAACTGGTTCACGAAATGAGTTTCATATACTGAGTACTGAGCTAAACTTGTTATGTGTCCGCTTGTTTCTTCTTTTAGAATCTTGATGAATATTGGGGAAGAGTGCCTTATTAAGCAATGGTAAAGGAAGTAATGCAGATAAGGTTCAGGATAGTGACACATCCTTGTTGGTCTCCAACAAAGCTGATAAAACAGCTAAGGAAGACTATCTTGAAGACAATGAGACAACACCAAAGTCTGTCTTGGTTTAGTGTTCGATTCTCGCCACTACCGCTTGCACAAGCTATTCAAACTCTTTATGCGAATCAGTTCAGTTTCTTGAGTCTCAACTACAAGTGAAGGACATCGATTAGCTGTCTTTGCGACAAGAAGCGGAAGGATCTGCGGAAGTCCTGGAGCATTGGATGCATACTTTCGGTGCAACGACAAGCGTTGGAGGATTTTAGCGTAAGCAGGACAAAGCTAATCAGCTTGCTAAGCTTATTGCCAGCATGGTGGATACCTGGATGACGTTTCTTGAGCTCTTGAAGTTGTTTCAGATTATGCTCTTGTTTTGTTGCCGCGTTTATTTGCTTTGGTGGCCAATTTTGACGGCCAAATGTATGTAATATCTTGCTTTGTTCCCTATATTTGCTTTGGTGGCAAACTTTGATGCCCAATGGATGTAATATGTGTAATAGCGGTAATAGGCTAGCCTTAATTGCTTGCTTATTTATTTCCTTATTGTCTTGTTTAGTTGTTTGCTTGTAGTCACTGCAATTCTTTTTCTGTGTTTTTCTAGTGGCCACAATAGCCTATTTTTGGTAACTAGGCCAAAATAATCATGCCAACACACGAACTTTTTTAACCATGGGCCTCCTGCAAGCCATATGATCCATGGGCCTTCGTCCGGCCGTAGGATCCATTGGCCTTCTATACGGGCCGTAGGATCCATCGGCCTTCTATACGGGCCTTTGGGTCCATGGGCCTTCTACGGGCCGTACGACCCATGGGCCTTCTACGGGCCGTAGATCCATGGGCCTCATACGGGCCGTAGATCCAAAGGGCCTTCTACGAGGCGTATCATCATTTAGCCAATCATGGGTCGTACAATTCGTGGACCATAACGGGCCGTTAATAGGCCGTATTTGATAACTCTATGAAAACAGCCAACGGGTTTTTTTACATGAAAACGCCTAGCGTATTAACGGTCCATAAGCGGGCCGATATGTAACGACGGGTTGAATTTGGCCCAAGCGAAAAATAGCGAACGGGCCCTATGTAACGAATCTCGCAAATGAGCCTAAGAATCAATGGGCCCCGAGAAGGCCCGAGGATAACTTAATGAAACAACAATAGAATAACGGGCCGTTAATGGGTATAAAGTGATACTTTGTTCATTACGGGCGATTTCACCACGGGCCGTTAATGGGCCAAAGTTACAAAGGGCCTCATATGGGCGAAAGAAGTCATGGGCCACACATGGGCGGAAGTTAAAACGGGCTGGAATCATATTGGACGGCCCGGATAGCGCCATGGGCCCAATTCGGATAGGGCGAACGGGCCTGGGTTAGCGGGTTGTAGATGGGCTATATGCGAATAGGCCGTTAACGAAGCTTTAGTGGGCGGCCCACCACCTTT
Source organism: Aegilops longissima (assembly GCA_021605205.1). NCBI lineage: Eukaryota > Viridiplantae > Streptophyta > Magnoliopsida > Poales > Poaceae > Aegilops > Aegilops longissima. The sequence continues at coordinate 397,372,672 of CM038677.1, read as the reverse complement.
GACCAAGTCAAACGGGCCAGCCTTTTCACAGGAATGGGCCTCTATTGGGCCGTGCCACGTGTCGCCCGTATCATAGGCGCCGGTCCAATGAGCGGATGACATCTGTCCCAATGTTGAGCCGACACCGTGTTTCCTCCACCAATGATGATTTTATCGTGGAAAATCCCCATTGGTCGGGCTGTTAACGGGTTATCGGATCCAAAACCCGACCCGATAGCTTAACGGCGTTCCGTTACGGTGGATGCCACGTGTCGGTCACCCTTGACGAAAAGCACTTCTCGACGCTTACGATTTATCGTCATGGAAGTGGACACTACGTGATGATAATTTTGGTAATGTCATGGAACACTTCTCTGACAAAGACGGGTATGACTATCTTGATTCTATCATAAATTTGTCATGGATGTACATGCATGACAAAAACGCGACCTACTGTGACTAACACGTATCATCACGGAAGTGTATATTTTTGTAGTGTTCGGAGTCAAAATCGAGCATGTCGGTTAAATCGTCGACAGACGCTACTAAGTGGGTGGTGGGTGGGCAGCGAATTTCTTCATCGTCTGCATCCCATTCTAGCCGGACATAGTTTGGCTAAGGATCTCATGACAAGGAGAGAGACCTTAAAGAATTTAGCACGTCGCCGAAAGGCGAGTGCTGAAAGATATCCGCGGAGGTAAACTCCATGATCGGCACACAATCGGATTCGACAGGTATGGACGCAGGCGGCTCGGAGTCCATGGCCGGAGACAAATCCAGTGGTTCGGCAACACGGCTCTCATAAGGGGTGAAGTCAGTATCCGGCTCTATCACCACTTGAGGGTGCGGCCTCCATGGCGGGTTCTATCCACCCGTCCTCGGATGGCGCAATTTGCTCCGGATTGAGGGCCGGAGCAGTTGCAGGTGTGATCTCCTGAACACTGTCCGACGGTAGAGCTAAATCATGCTCATCGTGATCGTGCGGCGCACCTGACATGGGCTTGAATCCGTCAAAGATCAAGTCTCCGTGGATGTCGGTGGTGTAGTTCAAGTTTCCAAACCTGACCTGATGGCCAAGGGCGTAGCTCTCGATCTGCTCCAGATGGACAAGCGAGTTGGCCTGCAGTGCAAAGCCGTCGAATACGAAGATCTGTCCGGGGAGGAAAACCTCACCCTGGACTGCATCGTTACCGATGATCGAAGGAGCCATCAAGCCTTACGGTGACGGCAGAGTGGAACTCTCAATGAAAGCACCAATGTCGGTGTCAAAACCGGCGGATCTCGGGTAGGGGTCCCGGCTGTGCGTCTAAGGCGGATGGTAACAGGAGGCGGGGACACGATGTTTACCTGTGTTGGGCCCTCTCGATGGAGGTAATACCCTACTTCCTGCTTGATTGATCTTGATGATATGAGTATTACAAGAGTTGATCTACCACGAGATCGTAGAGGCTAAACCTAGAAGCTAGCCTATGGTATGATTGTTGTTGTCCTACGGACTAAACCCTCCGGTTTATATAGACACCGGAGGGCTAGGGTTACAGTCGGTTACAAGGAGGAGATCTACATATCCGTATTGCCAAGCTTGCCTTCCACACCAAGGAGAGTCCCATCCGGACACGGGACGAAGTCTTCAATCTTGTATCTTCATAGTCCAACAGTCCGGCCAAAGGATATAGTCCGGCTGTCCGGAGACCCCTAATGCAGGACTCCCTCACTAGTCATCACCTTCTTCAGATCTATCATGCTTGCGCACATTTGGTTCTCCTAGCGACGAATGTGCTGGTTTAACTCCTGGATGAAAGCTGCAATGGACTTGTCCCTCCTGGTGCTGATCATCTCCCGTTGCTCATCTCGGCGCCCACATATCTGGTAGATGGTGTCCTTAAGATCCTTGTGATAAACTTTGTTGATGCATCCCATGGCAATGTGGGCTGCCATGCTCTTTCCTTGACTCCAGGTTGGTGCATCAAAGGAAAACTCTATGGGTTCAGTAACTGGCGTGAATGTCCTTCCTGGAACATGCACTCGAATCAACCAACGCTCCTCTTTTGGTAAAGTGGCGGTGTAGGTCCCAGTGAAACTTGGTATTCCAATGTTCAGGTACCTAGTGAGTTCCTTCAAGTGTCGTCCAAAAGGGGTGTCTTCATCCGGTTCAGAAAACTTGTTCCTTGGGTCCGCCATCTATAGAGTGGAAAATGGAGAGGAGTCAGAAATGAGTAGAAAAGAGTGACCTATGGCTTATCTTAGTGGCCGCGTCCTACAATCAGCGTGTCCTCTGATACCATCTTGTAGCGATCCGACCTCAGACGGTCAAATCTCTGTGCATAAGTGTCATCCCTGGATCGGTAATGCTAACACACACAGTACTTGAAGGATTTATAACAGAGTGCAATCACACACTTATTACAATGAAATGTCTCAAAAGAGAACTTATTCCAATAATATGGCTTAAGGCCATCTAAATAAAATAACTACGGAAGCATCAAAGGTAAATTAGTCCATCAACTCCAACGGCATAGCTGAGTGCACAACAACGACCTAGCACACCTTACTCTTCGTCTGAAAAGTCTGCAACATAATACATTGCAGCCCGAAAGGGTCAGCACATGGAATATGCTGGCAAAATAACACTGTAGAGCAATGAACAGGTAATAGCTATAACTATATGCATATATGGCTGGTGGAGGCTCTATGGTTATTATGTTCTTTTTTTTGCGAAAAGCAAATTTTTCCCTACAACAAAGGAATATATTTTTATTTAACTATCATGGTGGTTGATAAACATTGAGAAGGTTCCTCCAACTCAATCCCAATTAAACAGTATTAAGAACCCAACAAATTAATTTAGAGTGATGAGATCAAATCAATAATTCAAGTACCAGATACTCAAGCTGTCCATAACAGGGGACACGGCTAACCATGATTAGTTTGTACACTATGCAGAGGTTTGCGCACTTTTCCCCACAAGACTCGATCTCCTCCGTTGCATTTCTCGCACTGCATGATGTTTGAGAAAGCGGATGACCGAGACACAATCTTTCGAAGAGGTCCCTTAACCGATATATAGGCGGTACACCTACAATCCCCTACATCTGCTAGCCCATCATGGAAAGGTTTCCACAACTTACTCAACTATGCGAGCCCATAATGGCTTGTGGCTACACACGGAAGTTTCTAGCATGAATAATCTTATGATCCCTTTGAGCCTGGGTGGCGAACCATAGGATGATCACACGGTACTCGGGATATCCGGAGACGGTATTGGATTGCTCCAGTGCCCGGACAACCTTTGGGTGCTCCAGGGTGCCTCAACCAATCCACCCAGATGTGTATTTAAGTAGCCACCTTAAGTTAACCATTAATTAACAACTCTCACATCTGTCATGGATACACTCAAGCAATCCACGTCTACGGGCATAGCATAGCAATATAAGAATAACGTAGAAGTAACTCCCAAGGTTTTGATATAAAAGGGCAATAGGTTCTACCTCATCAACTACTTCCCAAAACCCACATGTTAAACAGATCCTACTCATGCAATGTTTGAGGATTCGACTAATGCATAAAAACTGGGTAATAAAGGGATATGTTCAAAGTGTTACTTGCCTTGCTGACGATCTGCAAACCCTAGAGACTCGTAGTAGCATGCTTCGCACTCCGGAAATTCTGTCGCAAACAAACAATAGCATACATAAGCACTCAAGCATAGATGCAAGGGTAAAACTCAAATAAGAAAATATCCCAACTGAAAGTTCAACTAAAGAGATTCGATTTGCAAAAAGAATCAATCAAATCGGAGCTACGAAACTCAAACTACGATCAAAAGAACTTCGAATTCAAATCTACTTGAAACCAAATTATAAATTGTCAAAATCATGTTCAAGTTGATTAACAGGAAAGAGGGGTTCGAGAAGTAGATTTTGGCGTTGGTTTCACTGAATTTGGACGAACGGTTAAAAAGTTGCGAGGGTTTGAAGATCAGGGGCTAATGTGTGATAAAAATAATCGCGGATAGGTCCCTGGCCGAAAAAATGTAGAAAAAGAAAAATCTATCGGACGAACGTGCGCTAACAGAGACAAACGAATGAATTCGTTCGTTATTAGACCTAAACGAACGAACGTTCACAAAATAGATCTAAACCGAAAAGAAAACCGAGAAAAACCGATCTAAAAAACCTAAATAGATCTAGGGTTTACTGAAGTAAACCGACGAAAACCGGACAAAAACCGGTCGGCGGCGGCGGCGGATCTGAACGGCGGCGACGGCAAAGAAGCGGCGGCGGTGTCGGTAGCGTGGTTTTGAGCGGCGGCTTATAAAGGGGTGGGGTGGCGGCTTGCTTGGGAGGGGCGGCCGGGAGGAGTCGGCTCGGACTCCCTCGACATCCGTGTGCTGCAACGCGGCGAGGAGGGGCGGCGGCGCAGGAGTGGGCAGCTGGTTTCGGCCCGATCGGTCAGGAAACTTTTTAAATAATTTCCATGAAGAAAATCCAAATAAAATATGAAAAAAATTCTAAAAATGCCAAAATAATTTTCGCTATCTAAATAAAATATCTAGAACAAACTGAACATTTTTCTGGCCTAAGAATGCAATTTTCAAAAGGCATATTTTCTAATTCAAATAAAACCTCGAATAAAATCCAAATAAATTATTTATTTGATTTTAAAATTTTCCTCCACTATTTCTCTCTTCTTTGAAGAAGTCATATTATCTTCTCTCTTTTATTTTAATATTGGAAATAGTCGGAGAGAAAAATATTAAAACCAAAATGATCCTCTTTTCAAATTTGAGAAAATTCAAATATGAAAATAATGAAATCCCCAACTCTCTCCATGGGTCCTTGAGTTGCTTAAGATTTCTAGGATCAAAGCCAAAATGCAATAAAATATGATATGCATATGATGACCTATGTATAACATACAAATTGAAAATTTGGGATGTTACACCGTCACCTCCTGTTCTTCATCGGGAGGCTAGATCTGGAGTCCATTTGGGGGCTCTGGAGAGGAGGGTCTTCGTTCTTCGTCATCACCAACCCTTATCCATCGCCAATTCCATGATGCTCCCCACCGGGAGTGAGTAATTCCTTCGTAGGCTCGCTGGTCGTTGAGGAGTTCGATGAGATTCATCATGTAATCAAGTTAGTTTTGTTAGGGCCTTATCCCTAGTATCCACTATGTTCTTAGATTGATGTTGCTATGACTTTGCTATGCTTAATGCTTGTCACTTTGGGCCCGGGTGCCATGAACTCAGATCTGAACCGTTTATGTTATCATCATTATATCCATGTTCTAGATCTGATCTTGCAAGTTATAGTCACCTACTACGTTGTATGATCTGGTAACCCCGGAGTGAAAATAACCGGGACTTCTTCCGGTGATGACCGTAGTTTGAGGAGTTCATGTATTCACTATGTGTTAATGCTTTGTTCCGGTCTCTATTTAAAGGAGGCCTTAATATCCCTTAGTTTCCAATATGGACCCCGTTGCCACGGGAGGGTAGGATAAAAGATTTCATGCAAGTTCTTTCCATAAGCACAAATGACTATTGAGGGAAAACATGCCTACATTATATCGATGAACTAGAGCTAGTGTCGTATCGCCCTAGGTTATAACTATCTCATGATGAATATCATCCAACAAGCCACCGATCCAATGCCTACGAATTTATCTTATATTGTTCTTGCTAAGTTACTACTGCTATCATCACTGCTACACTTGCTACAAAATTACTTCTATCACTGTTACTATTACCGTTGTTGCTGATACTACTATCAAAACTATCATATTACTTTGCTAATGATCACTTTGCTGCAGATAATTAATCTCCAGGTGTGATTGAATTGAAAACTCAGCTGCTAATACCTTCAAATATTCTTTCGCTCCCCTTGTGTCGAATCTATAAATTTGGGTTGAATACTCTATACCCTCAAAAACTGTTGCGATCCCCTATACTTGTGGGTCATCAAGATCTTTTCCTGGCACCATTGCCAGGGAGCATAGCTATATTTGTTGACTCACTTGGGATTATTATCAATTTATCACTATGAAGAATCTGAAGGATGCTAAGACTAAGATGTTTCCCTCAAAGACGAGGGGAGTTAAGGAACTGCCATCCAGTTCTGCTTTAGATTCACCTTCTGTTATGAGTAAACTTGCAACACCACCACATGCTATCAATTCTAATATGTCGCAAGTTATTGATGATGCTACTTTTACTATGAATGATGCTAGTACCTTGCTTGATAATGATGATGTGCCACTTGGTGAATTTCTTGATGAACAAATTGCAAGAGTAATACAACATGATGTTGTTGAATCTGATGATGAGCTTAAAACTGAAAATCCTAAAACACCTGCTAGAACTAGCCTTCCTAGATATGAAATGCCTAAGGTACCCGAAGGTTAAGTTATGAATGAGGAGAAAACTAGAGATATTCTTGCTTGTAAGGATAGAGATGACCTAGAGAAAAACTAAGTAAGTATAAAGAAAAATCTCTGAATGCTAGAATGAATTGTGATCCTAATCTTGCTACTTCACCTATTTTTATTGATGATAAGGATTATGAATTCTCTGTCGCCCCAGAGTTAATTACTTTGGTTTGAATCTGATCCTTTCCATGGTTATGAGACTGAAACTGTTGTGGCACATCTTACTGAGTTGAATGACATAGCCACCACTTTTACTCATAAAGAGAAGACTCGCTATTACTTTATTCTCAAATTATTTCCTTTCTCATTAAAGGGTGATGCTAAAGCTTGGTACAATACTCTTGCTCCTGGTTGTGTGTGTAGTCCTCATGATATGATTTATTACTTCTCTGAAAAATATTTCCCTGCGCATAAGAAACAAGCTGCTTTACATGAAATATTTAACTTTGTGCAAACTAAAGAAGAAGTCTCCCACAAGCTTGGGGGAGGCTTTGCCAGTCACTTAATGCTTTGCCTGATCATCCTCTTAAGAAAATGAAATACTTGATATCTTCTATAATGGACTAAGCGATGCTTCTAGTAACTTCCTAGATAGTTGTGCTGGTTGTGTTTTCAGGGAACGAACTGTTGGGCAAGCTGAAGAATTATTGAATAACATATTGAAAAATTATGATGATTGGACTATTCCTGAACCACCGCCTAAACCCACTCCGAAGAAGAGGGGTATATTATATGTCAGTCCTGAAGATATGCAAGAGGCAAAGGAATCTATGAAGGAAAAGGGTATTAAAGCTGAGGATGTTAAAAATTTACCTCCTATTGAAGAAATACATGGACTTAATACACCACCACTGCCTAAGGTGGTAGAGGTAAATTCTTTAGTGAAGTTCAATGATAATCCTCACAATATGCATCCTAGCCAATGCCTTTATGAGTTTGAAAACTATATTAGAAAACAATATCACTTCAATGCAAATGTTATGAAACAATTGAAATAGAATTCTGATATTATTGCCCGCTTGAGTGACTCGTTATTTAGAGGTGTTGTAAAGCATGCTTCTATGGTTCAAACTCAGTTACAGCAAGTTGCTAAATCACAAAGAGAATTGCTTGATGAAATGAATAATACTATACATGACTTTGATGTTAGAGTTGCAACTAGAGGAGGTAAAATGACTCAGGAACCACTTTATCCTGAGGGACACCCAAAAAGAATTGAACAAGATTCACAAAGAGTTAACATTGATGCACGTAGTCCTTCTAGAAAGAAAAAGAAAAATGATAGGACTTTGCACACTTCTAGTGAACCTGAAATAGAAAAACCTCGTGATAATGATAATGAAACTTCTATCTCTAATGCTGAAACTCAGTCTGGTAATGAACACTCACCTAGTGATCATGAAAAATATAATTATGAGGTTCATGAAGATGCTCAAACAAATAATAAAGAACTAGATAATGATGTTGAGATAGAACCACCTGTTGATCTTGATAACCGACAACCTAAGAATAAAAGGTACGATAAAAGAGACTTCATTGCTAGAAAACACGATAAAGGAAGAGAACCATGGGTTCAAAAAGCTATGCCTTTTCCACCCAAGTCAACTAAAAAGAAAGATGATGAAGAATTTGAACGCTTTGCTGAAATGCTGAGACCAGTCTTTTTGCGTACTCGCTTGACTGATATCCTGAAAATGCCTCCTTACGCAAAGTATATGAAAGACATCATCACAAATAAAACAAAAATACCGGGAGCTCCACTATGCTTGCTAATTATACTTTCAAAGATGGAGTACCTAAAAAACTTGGAGATCCGGGAATACCAACTATACCTTGCTCTATCAAAAAGAATTATGTGAAAACTGCTTTGTGTGATTTAGGAGCTGGTGTTAGTGTTATGCCTTTCTATTTATATAAAAGACTCGATTTGAATAAACTCACACCTACTGAAATATCTCTGCAAATGGCTGACAAATCAACTGCCATACTTATCGGTATTTGTGAGGATGTGCCCGTTGTTGTTGCTAATGTTACTTTTTTGACTGACTTCGTTATACTTGAGATGCCCGAGGATGACAACATGTCAATTATCCTTGGTAGACCCTTCTTGAATACTACAGGGGCTATTATTGATTGCAATAAAAGCAAGGTCACTTTTCATATTAATGGTAATGAGCATACGGTGCACTTTCTGAAGAAACAATTCCAAGTGAATGGTATTAATGTTATTGAAAAATCTTCGACAATCAATATTGAAAGTTTTCAAATACCTCTACCTACTGTTAAAAAGAAATATGAAATGCTTATTGTTGGGGACATTCATATCCCCATTGAGGTAACTTAGTGATTTACGAAAGTTCTTCGGTTTCATGCTAATCGAAAGTGGTTGTTAATAAGACTTGATCAACCTTATTAATGTATCATTTTTTAGCGGTATGGAGTTGATGAATTTAGTAAGCAGTACCTTCTGTCCCTACTTTTCATTTTCTGTTTTTACTAGTTAAATAAAATAAAGTGCCATGTTTTGTCCGTTTTCTGAAATTCCCATGGAATAAAAAATGACCCAAAAATGGAAGTTCTTAGAATGCCCTGAAAATTTAATATGATTTTTTTCTGAATATTTCTGAATTTCTGGTGCAAATAATATCAGAGGGAGGTGCACCAGGTGGGCACAACCCACCTGGGCGCGCCAGGACCCCCGGGCGTGCCCTGGTGGGTTGTGGTCCCCATGTGGGCCCCCTCACTTATATCTTCATCCCACATTATCACTTATCTCCAGAAAAAATCTCCATTGCTCTCTCTCCCGTGTTCTTGCTCTCAAACCCGCGGATTTCGATCTCTTTGCTCGAAGCTCCGTTTAGCTATTTCGGGGGATTGTTGCTTGGTATGTGACTCCACCCTTTGCCCAATTAGTTTTTGTTTTAGTGGTTTATATTTTGAATAATTAGCTACTCTTGATGATGATGCAGATCAGATTGCATGTTGAATTCTTAGAGTTCTAAGTAGTTTGAATGCTCGCTATGGCTTCTATGTATCCCTATGAGTAGTTGCTATCAATTTAATAAAGTTTTGTTGACAATTTTTTTGTCACCCAAAAATTTTCAGAAAATTGTATGTGGACATTATGAACCTAATTGGAAGGAGTTCTTCGAGGAGGCGATCCTCGGGGGCATCCTCTAGTGACAGTTCTGCTCGCCGGTCTTATGTTGAACCAAGTGAAAGTTCCACACGAGATGCCGCCACCAAAACATGCTTATGGCCTTGCGATGATTATATGGTGTGTGTGGGCATTAAGGAGGAATTTGAGCAATATGTTCACAATGCTGGTCTCAGTCCCTACCTTTCAGATAAGTACAAACAACGCCACCTTCTCACTGAATCATTTGTGGAAGGATTTAAATTCTTTCCCCGTGAGTCTAGGGTGTCGTTTATGCTTTATGATAGTCTATTTTGAAGGAAATATGCCCTAGAGGCAATAATAAATGTTATTATTTATTTCCTTATATCATGATAAATGTTTATTATTCATGCTAGAATTGTATTAACCGGAAACATAATACATGTGTGAATACATAAACCTACAGAGTGTCACTAGTATGCCTCTACTTGACTAGCTCGTTGATCAAAGATGGTTATGTTTCCTAACCATGAACAAGGAGTTGTTATTTGATTAATGGGATCACATCATTGGTTGAATGATCTGATTGACATGACCCATTCCATTAGCATAGCACCTGATCGTATAGTTTGTTGCTAGTGCTTTTCTTCATGACTTATACATGTTCCTATGACTATGAGATTATGCAACTCCGTTTGCCCGAGGAACACTTTGGGTGCTACCAAGCGTCACTGGCGAATCGGGTGATTATAAAGGTACATTACAGGTGTCTCCGAAGGTACATGTTGGGTTGGCATATTTGAGATTAGGATTTGTCACTCCGATTGTCGGAGAGGTATCTCTGGGCCCTCTCGGTAATGCTCATCACCTAAGCCTTGCAAGCATTGTAACTAATGAGTTAGTTATGAGATGATGTATTACGGAGCGAGTAAAGAGACTTGCGATAGCGAGATTGAACTAGGTATTGGATACCGACGATCGAATCTCGGGCAAGTAACATACCGATGACAAAGGAACAACGTATGTTGTTATGCGATCGACCGATAAAGATCTTCGTAGAATATGTAGGAACCAATATGGGCATCCAGGTCCGCTATTGGTTATTGACCGAGAGGTGTCTCGGTCATGTCTACATAGTTCTCGAACCCGTAGGGTCCGCACGCTTAACGTTTCGATGGCGGTTACTATGAGTTTTATGATGTTGATGTACGAAGGTTGTTGAGTCCCGGATGAGATCACGGACATGACGAGGAGTCTCGAAATGGTCGAGACATAAAGATTGATATATTGGAAGCCTATGTTTGGACTCGGAATCACTCCGGGTGAAATTGGGAATTTTCTGAGAGTGCAGGGGTTACGGAACCCGGGGGTCAATGGGCCTTGATGGGCCTTAGTGGGAAAGAGAAAGGGGGCCCTATAGCTGGCGCAGCCTTCCCCCTTCCCTAGTCCTATTAGGATTAGGAGAAGGGGTGGCGCCTCTCTCCCCTCCCTTGGTCAAACCCTAGTTGGACTAGGATTTGGGGGAATCCTACTCCTAGTAGGAGTAGGACACCCCTGTGCGCCTCCCTCCTGGCCGGCCAGCCCCTCCCTTCCTCCTTTATATACAGGGCAGGGGCACCCCATGACACACAAGTTGATCGATTAGATCGTTCCTTAGCCGTGTCGGTGCCCCTTCCACCAGATTACACCTCGATCATACCGTAGCGGAGCTTAGCGAAGCCCCCTGCGTCGGTGGAACATCATCATCGTCACCACGCCGTCGTCTTGTGAAACTCTCCTCAACACTCGGCTGGATCGGAGTTCGAGGGGCGTCATCGAGCTGAGCGTGTGCGAGAACTCGGAGGTGCCGTCGTTCGGTACTTGGATCGGTTGGATCGGGAAGAAATCGACTACATCAACCGCGTTGTTATAACGCTTCGCTTTCGGTCTCACGAGTGCGTGGGCGGATACTCTATCCTCTCGTTGCTATGCCATCACCATGGTCTTGAGTGATCGAGGAAAATTTTTGAAATTACTCGTTCCCCAGCGGTGGTATCGAGCCAGGTTTTATGCGTTGATGTCATATGCACGAGTAGAACACAAGTGAGTTGTGGGCGATACAAGTCATACTACCTACCAGCATGTCATACTTTGGTTCAGCGGTATTGTGAGATGAAGCGGCCGGACCGACATTACGCGACGCTTACGCGAGACTGGTTTCACCGCTGTGAGCACTCGTTGCTTAAAGGTGACCGGCGGGTGTCTCTCTCTCACTTTAGTTGAACTGAGTGTGGCTCGCCCGGTCCTTGAGAAGGTTAAAGCGGAGTCTATTTGACGAAATATCGTTGTGGCTTTGATGCGAGGTAAGAACGGTTCTTGCTCAGCCCGTAGCAGCCACGTAAAACTTGCAACAACAAAGTAGAGGGCGTCTAACTTGTTTTTGCAGGGCATGTTGTGATGTGATATGGTCAAGGCGTGATGCTATATTTTATTGTATGAGATGATCATGTTTTGTAACGAGTTATCGGCAATGGCAGGAGCCATATGGTTGTCGCTTTATTGTATGAGATGCAAGCGCCATGTAATTGCTTTACTTTATCACTAAGGAGTAGCGATAGTCGTAGAAGCAATAGTTGGCGAGGCAACGATGCTACGATGGAGATCAAGGTGTCGCGCCGGTGGCGATGGTGATCATGGCGGTGCTTGGAGATGGAATCACAAGCACAAGATGATGATGGCCATATCATATCACTTATATTGATTGCATGTGATGTTAATCCTTTATGCATCTTATTTTGCTTTGATTGGCGGTAGCATTATAAGATGATCCCTTACTAAATTATCAAGAAGTGTTCTCCCGAGTATGCACCGTTGCGAAAGTTCTTCGTCTTTGAGACACCACGTGATGATCGGGTGTGATAGGCTCTACGTTCAAATACAACGGTGCAAAACAGTTGCACACGCGAATACTCAGTTATACTTGACGAGCTATGCATATAAGATATGACCTCGGAACACGGAGACCGAAGGTCGGCGTGAATCATATAGTAGATATGATCAACATATTGATGTTCACCATTGAAACTACTCCATCTGCGTGATGATCGGTCATGGTGTAGTTGATATGGATCACGCAATCACTTAGAGAATTGGAGGATATTTTTCTAAGTGGGAGTTCTTAAGTAATATGATTAATTGAACTTTAATTTATCATGAACTTAGTCCTGGTAGTATTTTGCAAATTATGTTGTAGATCAATAAGCTCGCGTTGTTGCTTCCCTAAGTTTTTATATGTGTTCCTAGAAAATTGTATTGAAAAATGTTAGTAGCAATGATGCGGATTTGATCCGTGATCTGAGGTTTATCCTCATTGCTGCGCTGTGAAGAATTATGTCCTTAATACACCGCTAGGTGACAGACCTATTGCAGGAGCAGAATCTGCACGTTATGAGCGTTTGGCCAGCTCAATATGATGACTACTTGATAGTTTAGTGCACCATGCTTAACGGCTTAGAATCGGGACTTCAAAGGCGTTTTGAGCGTCATGGACCATATGAGATGTTCCAGGAATTGAAGTTAATATTTCAAGCAAATACCGAGTTGAGAGATATGAAGTCTCCAACAAGTTCTATAGCTAAAAGATGGAGGAGAATCGCTCAACTAGTGAGCATGTGCTCAGATTATGCGAGTACTTCAATCGCTTGAATCAAGTGGGAGTTAATCTTCCGGATAAGATAGTGATTGACAGAATTCTCTAGTCACCATCACCAAGTTAGTAGAACTTCGTGATGAACTATAATATGCAAGGGATGACAAAAGAAATTCCCAAGCTCTTCGTGATGCTAAAATCGCGAAGGTAGAAATCAAGAAAAGAGCATCAAGTGTTGATGATTGACAAGACCACTAGTCTCAAGGAAAAGAGCAAAGGGAAGAAGGGAACTTCAAAAGAGCGGCAAGCAAGTTGCTACTCGGTGAAGAAGCCCAAGTCGGACCTAAGCACGAGACTAAGTGCTTTTGCTGCAATGGAACTGGTCCTTTGGAAGCGGAACTACCCCAAGTATTTGGCGGATAAGAAGGATGGCAAAGTGAACAAAGGTATATTTGATATACAGATTATTGATGTGTATTATACTAGTGTTCGTAGCAACCCTCGGTATTTGATCTTGGTTCGGTTGCTAAGAGTAGTAACTTCGAAGCGGGAGTTGAAGAATGAACAGAAACTAGTTGAAGGGAAGTGACGATGAGTGTTGGAAGTAGTTCCAAGATTGATATGATCATCATCGCACACTCCCTATACTTTCGGGATTAGTGTGGAACCTAAATAAGTGTTATTTGGTGTTGAGCATAAATATGATTTGATCATGTTTATTGCAATACGGTTATTCATTTAAGTAAGAGAATAAATTGTTGTTCATTTTACATGAATAAAACCTTATATGGTTACACACCCAATGAAAATGGTTCATTGGATCTCGATCATAGTGATACACATATTCATAACATTGAAACCAAAAGATGCAAAGTTAATAATGATAGTGCAACTTATTTGTGGCACTTGCCGTTTAGGTCATATTGGTGTAAAGCGCATGAAGAAAACTCCATCTTGATGGACTTTTGGAATCACTTGATTATGAATCATTTGATGCTTGCGAACCGTGCCTTTTGGGCAAGATGACTAAAACTCCGTTCTCGGAACAATGGAACAAGCTCTTGACTTATTGGGAATAATACATACCGATGTATGCGATCCAATGAGTGTTGATGCTCGTGGCAAGTATCATTATTTTCGACCTTCACAAGATGATTTGAGAAGATATGGGTATATCTACTTGATGAAACATAAAGTCTGAAATAGTTGAAAGGTTCAAAGAATTTCAGAGTGAAGTGGAAAATCATCGCAACAAGAAAATAAAGTTTCTGCGATCTGATCGTGGAGCGAATATTTGAGTTCTGAGTTTGGTCTTCAATGAAAACAATGTGGAATAGTTTCACAGCTCACGCCACGGAACACCACAGCGTTATGGTGTGTCCGAGCGTCGTAACCGTACTTTATTTTGATATGGTGCGATCTATGCGTATCTTACCGATTACCACTATCGTTTTGGGGTTATGCATTAGAGACAGCTGCATTCACGTTTAATAGGGCAACCATCTAAATCCGTTGAGATGACACCGTATGAACTATGGTTTAGCGATAAACCTAAGTATCGTTTCTTAAAGTTTGGAGTTGTGATGCTTATGTGAAAAGTTTTCACCGATAAGCTCGAACCCAAATCGAATCGTCTTCATAGAATACCCAAAGGCAACTATTGGGTACACCTTCTATCACAGATCCGAAGGCAAGTTTTTCGTTGCTAAGATGGATCCTTTCTAGAGAAGAAGTTTCTCTCGAAAGAAGTGAGTGGGAGGAAAGTAGAACTTGATGAGGTAATTGTACCTTCTCCCTTATTGGAAAGTAGTTCATCACGAAATCAGTTCGATGATTCCTACACCAATTAGTGAGGAAGTTAATGATGATGATCATGAAACTTGAGATCAAGTTGCTACCAAACCTCGTAGGTCTTCGAGTAAGATCCGCACCGGTGTGGTACGGTAATCCTATTCTAAAAGTCATGTTACTAGACCATGATGAACCTCGAACTATGAGGAAGCGATGATGAGCCCAGATTCCGCGAAATGGTATTGAGACCATGAAATCTGAGATGGGATCCATGTATGAGAACAAAGTATGGACTTTGGTTGACTTGCCGATGATCGGCAAGCCATTGAGAATAAATGGATCTTCAAGAGGAAGGCGGACACGATAGTAGTGTTACTATCTACAAAGCTCGACTTGTCGCATAAAAGGTTTTGACAAGTTCAAGGTGTTGACTACAATGAGATTTTCTCAATTGTAGCGATGCTTAAGTCTGTGCGAATCATGTTAGCAATTGCCACATTTTATGAAATCGGCAAATGGATGTCAAAACTACATTCTATAATGGATTTATTAAAGAAGAGTTGTATATGATGCAACCAGAAGGTTTTGTCAATCCTAAAGGAGCTAACAAAATGTGCAAGCTCCGGCGATCCATCTATGGACTGGTGCAAGCATCTCGGAGTTGGAATAAGCGCTTTGATAGTGTGATCAAAGCATATGGTTTTATCTGAGACTTTTGGAGAAGCCTGTATTTACAAGAAAGTGAGTGGGAGCACTACAGACATTTCGATAAGTATATGTGAATGACATATTGTTGATCGAAATAATGTAGAATTATTCGCAAAGCATAAAGGAGTGTTTGAAAGGAGTTTTTCAAAGAAAGACCTCGGTGAAGCTGCTTACATATTGAGCATCAAGATCTATAGAGATAGATCAAAGGCGGCTTGATAAGTTTTTCAATGAATACATACCTTGACAAGATTTTGAAGTAGTTCAAAATGGAGCAGTCAAAGAAAGAGTTCTTGCCTGTGTTACAAGGTGTGAGATTGAGTAAGACTCAAAACCCGACCACGGCGGAAGATAGAAAGAGAATGAAAGTCATTCCTATGCATCAGCCATAGGTTCTATAAAGTATGTCATCTTGTGTACGGATCTATTGCATACCCTACCACTAAGATTGGCAAGGAGTGCAATAGAGATCTAGGAGTAGATCAATGGACAGCGGTCAAAATTATCCTTAGTAGAATAAGGATATGTTTCTCGATTATGGAAGTGAAAAAGGTTAAATGCGTAAAGGTTACGTCGATGCAAGTTTTAAACACTAATCTAGATGACTCGAGTCTCAATCTAGATACATATTGAAAGTGGGAGCAATTAGCTAGAGTAGCTCCGTGCGAGCATTGTACACATAGAAATTTGCAAAATACTTACGGCTCTGAATGTGCCAGACCCGTTGACTAAAATTATCTCACAAGCAAAACATGATCACACCTTAGTACTCTTTGGGTGTTAATCACATAGCGATGTGAACTAGATTCTGACTCTAGTAAACCCTTTGGGTGTTGGTCACATGTCGATGTGAACTATGGGTGTTAACCACATATAGATGTGAACTATTGATGTTAAATCACATGGCGATGTGAACTAGATTATTGACTCTAGTGCAAGTGGGAGCTGAAGGAAATATGCCCTAGAGGCAATAATAAATGTTATTATTTATTTCCTTATATCATGATAAATGTTTATTATTCATGCTAGAATTGTATTAACCGGAAACATAATACATGTGTGAATACATAAACCTCAGAGTGTCACTAGTATGCCTCTACTTGACTAGCTCGTTGATCAAAGATGGTTATGTTTCCTAACCATGAACAAGGAGTTGTTATTTGATTAATGGGATCACATCATTGGTTGAATGATCTGATTGACATGACCCATTCCATTAGCATAGCACTTTTGATCGTATAGTTTGTTGCTAGTGCTTTTCTTCATGACTTATACATGTTCCTATGACTATGAGATTATGCAACTCCCGTTTGCCGAGGAACACTTTGGGTGCTACCAAAGCGTCACAGCGTAATCGGGTGATTATAAAGGTACATTACAGGTGTCTCCGAAGGTACATGTTGGGTTGGCATATTTGAGATTAGGATTTGTCACTCCGATTGTCGGAGAGGTATCTCTGGGCCCTCTCGGTAATGCTCATCACCTAAGCCTTGCAAGCATTGTAACTAATGAGTTAGTTATGAGATGATGTATTACGGAACGAGTAAAGAGACTTGCGGTAACGAGATTGAACTAGGTATTGGATACCGACGATCGAATCTCGGGCAAGTAACATACCGATGACAAAGGAACAACGTATGTTGTTATGCGGTCGACCGATAAAGATCTTC
Organism: Aegilops longissima; assembly: GCA_021605205.1. NCBI lineage: Eukaryota > Viridiplantae > Streptophyta > Magnoliopsida > Poales > Poaceae > Aegilops > Aegilops longissima. Next base: position 397,355,349 of record CM038677.1, on the reverse strand, counting down.
GTAGAATATGTAGGAACCAATATGGGCATCCAGGTCCGCTATTGGTTATTGACCGAGAGGTGTCTCGGTCATGTCTACATAGTTCTCGAACCCGTAGGGTCCGCACGCTTAACGTTTGATGGCGAGTTACTATGAGTTTTATGATGTTGATGTACGAAGGTTGTTGAGTCCGGATGAGATCACGGACATGACGAGGAGTCTCGAAATGGTCGAGACATAAAGATTGATATATTGGAAGCCTATGTTTGGACTCGGAATCACTCCGGGTGAAATTGGGAATTTTATCGAGATGCCGGGGTTACGGAACCCCGGGGTCAATGGGCCTTGATGGGCCTTAGTGGGAAAGAGAAAAGGGGCCCTATAGCTGGCGCAGCCTTCCCCCTTCCCTAGTCCTATTAGGATTAGGAGAAGGGGTGGCGCCCTCTCTCCCCTCCCTTGGTCAAACCCTAGTTGGACTAGGATTTGGGGGAATCCTACTCCTAGTAGGAGTAGGACACCCTGGTGCGCCTCCCTCTGGCCGGCCAGCCCTCCCTTCCCTCCTTTATATCTGAGGGCGGGGGCACCCCATGACACACAAGTTGATCGATTAGATCGTTCCTTAGCCGTGTCGGTGCCCCTTCCACCAGATTACACCTCGATCATACCGTGGCGGAGCTTAGGCGAAGCCTGCGTCGGTGGAACATCATCATCGTCACCACGCCGTCGTCTTGTGAAACTCTCCCTCAACACTCGGCTGGATCGGAGTTCGAGGGGCGTCATCGAGCTGAGCGTGTGCAGAACTCGGAGGTGCCGTCGTTCGGTACTTGGATCGGTTGGATCGGGAAGAAGTACGACTACATCAACAGCGTTGTTATAACGCTTCGCTTTCGGTCTCACGAGGGTGCGTGGGCGGATACTCTATCCTCTCGTTGCTATGCCATCACCATGGTCTTGAGTGATCGTAGGAAAATTTTTGAAATTACTACGTTCCCCAACATATTTACCATCTCACTAGAGAATTTTGCATACCACTGCAAGCTCCCGTCTTGGGGTTCGCTTGACGAACCACCAAAGGCTGAGTTCGAAACATTCCTGACTAGTCTTTATTACGGTGAAATGAGGGGAGTGACACAAGGTAGAATAAAGAGCATTCATTTTCCCGCAATTAAGTACTTTGCAATATTTAACAGGAAATGCATAGTAGGCAAGCAAGACTGTAGTATGCTTTGTGCTCTAGACTTGAGCCTCATACGCACCATCTCACTAGTGAAAGGAATTATAACCTTGGAGCAATTGTTGCACACAGACTTCAGCATAACGCTAACAGTGGTTGGTTCTATGGTGGAATTTATGCCACGCGTTTAGCACGAGGGCTGGGTGTTTCACCTTTTCCCTTTGACCCTATCCTACCCACACAGTATTTAGATTTTAACACCTTAAAAGACCATATGATCCTTAAGGGAAAGATTGATAACTTCACTTACAATCTATTGTTTAACCAAACATCTGTTGTGCACACATATTTGCCTGCGCCTGCTCTTTTTGACTATCACAGCAAGGGAAGATATTTTGTTCTTGAGAACGAGGCCCGAGCTCACAACGCAGTAGTGGAGGCAGCACGGCAGGCCGAGGCGTCTGCACCAAGAGCCTCCGTGAGCTACCACACTGACTACTATCCAGGCTACTGATCGACTACCAAGTTAGGCCAAAAGCCTAAGCTTGGGGGAGTACATGTTCTCACCGAATTTACATTCCTGTCTACTTATTTTTCATTTGTCGGTGTTCACACTTTTTCATTGTATCATCCATGCTTAGATTTATTTTCTTGCTTTCTCCGTGTGTGTTTGAAAAACTTTAGAAAAAAAAATTAGTTGTAACTAGTTTACTTTTTATGCATGCTTAGTAGTAATATTAAAAAGAAAACCCAAAAAGATTTCCTTGTTCCTATTTTGCTTGTTGGGAGCTTTCCCGTGTAAATAGATTCCTCGTTTTTGCTTTTCCCTTTTTATTTGCTTGTTCAAGAAAACCAAAAACTCCAAAAATATTTTAGTGTGTTTCTCTGAATTTCTTTTCTTTTTATTCGAGTTGTACCGAGGAGAAGACCACGATGAAATGTTGAGTGGCTCTCATATGAATAATTGTTGAACTAATAAAGAGCACATTTTACCTTGTCTTCTCCTGTTGAATAAAATGTTTTCAGATTCCAGCTTAGTCCACGGCACTCTTGCACTGTTATTATTCTCATATCGTTCGGTCGTGCAAGTGAAAGGCAATAATGACGATATTCGATGAACTGGCCGTGGCAGAGGGAAATGGGTATGAACTCGACTTGTTCTGTTTGTATAAATATGTTTAACCTATTATCCATGATTCGGCCCATTATAATTAAACATGTTTGCAATGACAATTAGAGATTATAGATTCTCATGCCATGCATAAGTAGCTGGGAGTGGATAATGATTTATCTTGGATATCAACATTGCGTTAAAATGATTGTGATGTAGTATGATGATATGGTATCCTCCTCTAAATGTTCGAGTGGCTGGACTTGGCACATGTTCATGCCTGTAGTTGAATCAAAACCAACATAGCCTCTAGGATATTTATGTTCATGGTGTTCATATCCTACACATGCTAGTGTCCAATGTTACTTATGCATAATGCATGGTTATGACCGTTGTTGCTCTCTAGTTGGCCGCTTCTCAATCTAATTGCTAGCCTTTCGATGTACTAAGTGGGAACTCTGCTTGTACATAAAAAACCTTGAACCCAAATTATTCCAGATGAGTCCACCATACCTACCTATATGCGGTATTACCCTGCTGTCCTAAGTAAATTTGCATGTGCCACCTCTAAAAACTTCTAAATAAATATTCGTTTTTGTGTGCCTGGATCGTTCATGGAACGACAGGAGGTGGTCGGTATCTTCCATGCTAAGCGGGTTATTCTCAGGTCAAGTGTTTATTCACTCGCCATCGCACGAGAAAAGGACGGTAATAGGGATGCCCAGTCCCAAACTGCAAACTGAAAAAGAGTTAATCTCTTAAATAATCAAACAAAAACTCGCAATGGAGTCAAAATCTTTACTTTTATCGCTTGGGAACCGCCACTAGTGTGCTTAGCATGGAAGATATTGATAACTAATGGTCGTGAAGTAAATGAGAAGGGCACATGTCTCAAAATATCATTTACCTCTGTTTTAAAACTTGAGCTCTGGCACCTCTGCAAATCTTTGCTTCCTCTGCTGAAGGACTATCTATTTACTTTTATGTTGTGTCATCACCTTCTAAAACAAGCGCCGAACACGAGAGCACTGCTGTCATGACTTATGCATTGTGTGTAGCTAATATTGGGTGCATCATGACTGGATCTTTTCTACCATGAATTACAATGTTTAGTCGCTGCTTGAACTTTGGAGGTGCTCTGCATTTATGCTTTGCGGTCTCAGAAAGGGCTAGCGAGATACCACTATTGTCATATTATATCATGGTTGTTTTGACAACGTGTTGCCATTTGAGATACCTTATTATTGCTCGCTAGCTGATTATGTCACTGATATGAGTTAATATAATCTTTAAGAGTTATTGTCGGCATGGTTAGTTATAATGTTGCCTGAAAAACTGGGTGTTGTTTAAGCTTATTTATGCAAACAAGAGCAAAAGAGTTCATAAAAGTTTTTCTTTTTCACTTTCAGTTTATCAACTGAATTGCTTGAGGACAAGCAAAGGTTTAAGCTTGGGGGAGTTGATACGTCTCCAACATATCTACTTTTCCTAACGCTTTTCCTCTTGTTTTGGACTCTAATTTGCATGATTTGAATGAAACTAACCCCAGATTGGCCCTGTTTTCAGCAGAACTACCATGGTGTTGTTTTTGTGCAAAAATAAAATTTCTCAGAATGGAACGAAACTTCACGAGGAATTTTTATATAATATATAAGAATTTCTGGAGCCAAGACCTACCACAGAGGGCCCCTGGGTGGGCACAACCCACCAGGGCGCGACCCCCTCTCCTGGTGCGCCAAGGTGGGTTGTCCCCACCTGGTGGCCCTGCAGACCCTGAAACCGATGCTATAAAATCCTATTTTTCCAGAAAAAAATCAAAGAGAAAGAATTATCACGATCCACGAGACGGAGCTGTCGTCGCCTCCTGTTCTTCATTGGGAAGCCAGATCTGGAGTCCGTTTGGAGCTCCGGAGAGGGGGGTCTTCGTTCTTCGTCATCACCAACCCTTCTCCATCGCCAATTCCATGATGCTCCCCACCAGGAGTGAGTAATTCCTTCGTAGGCTCACTGGTCGGTGAGGAGTTGGATGAGATTCATCATGTAATCGAGTTAGTTTTGTCAGGGCTTGATCCCTAGTATCCACTATGTTCTTAGATTGATGTTGCTATGACTTTGATATGCTTAATGCTTGTCACTTTGGCCCGGGTGCCATGAACTCAGATCTGAACTGTTTATATTATTATCATTATATCCATGTTCTAGATCCGATCTTGAAAGTTATAGTCACCTACTACGTGTTATGAACCGGTAACCCTGGAGTGACAATAACCGGGACTTCTTCCGGTGATGACCGTAGTTTGAGGAGTTCATGTATTCACTGTGTGTTAATGCTTTGTTCCGGTTCTCTATTAAAAGGAAGTCTTAATATCCCTTAGTTTCCAATATGGACCCCTCTGCCACGGTAGGGTAGGACAAAAGATGTCATGCAAGTTCTTTCCATAAGCACGTTGGACTATTTACGGAATACATGCCTACATTATATCGATGAACTGGAGCTAATGCTATATCGCCCTAGGTTATAACTGTCTCATGATGAATATCATCCAATAAGTCACCGATCCAATGCCTACGAATTTATCTTATATTGTTCTTGCTAAGCTACTACTGTTATCATCACTATTACACTTGCTACAAAATTATTGTTGTCACTGTTACTGTTACCGTTGTTGTTGTTACTACTATCAAAACTATCATATTACTTTGCTACTGATCACTTTGCTGCAGATAATTAATCTCCAGGTGTGGTTGAATTGACAACTCAGCTGCTAATACCTTCAAATATTCTTTGGCTCCCCTTGTATCGAATCTATAAATTTGGGTTGAATACTCTACCCTCGAAAACTGTTGCGATCCCCTATACTTGTGGGTTACCAGCCAACTATGGGACCAAGGGGCCCCTTGCTAGTTCGGCAGGGGGGATGTCACATTGCACAAAGAGCAGAGGAGCGCACGGCAGAGATCACACAGGCAATTTTACCCAGGTTCGGGCCGCCATGAGGCATAAAACCCTACTCCTGCTTTGGTGGATCGATGGTGGAAGAATGGTGGTGGAGCGTAGTACACTTGCCCGGCAAGGGCGGCCGGGGCTACGCGCGTATGAGTGTGTGGGTGTCCAACCTTCTAACCCTTTCTACGGTTGCCATGGGCCTCCTTTTATAGATTAAGGGGTCACCACAATGGCAAAATAGTCATTATGCACTGATAAGATAGCAAACAGTGCTATCATACCTAACTCTGCAGGCTGACATGGTGCATTAAATGCACCGCTCAATGTCACATCATCGCTTGCCCGGCAAGCCTTGCCAGGCTTGTCTTGCCAACTCCACGCCTGCTTGCTTGACATGTCGCAGGACGGGTGTCATCTGTAGGTATTTCCGGTAGAAAGAGGCCGCCATGTGGCGAATGGCTGGCACTTAATCACTTTGCGGCTTGACACCGCACTGATTGACAACGTGGGTCGTGGCGAAGTTGTTGGGTGAGGTGCTTTTGCCTCGTGAGTCCCGGCAGGCCCTGTCAGGACGTCTTGAATGTCTTCTTTCGGGGGTGACCCCGCCCTCGCCGAGCTCGCCAGCCCGACAAGGGAGGCTTTCCTTCTTATGGTACCTTGCGTCTCTAGCTTGATCTTGGTCCTCTTGATCTGCATGTTGGCCCTTCAAAGATCTTGGTCTCTTGCACTCTGACTTGGGTCGATGCCTTAATCTTGTTCCCGTGCCTGTGCACAGTTGGGGCAACAGACCCGGGGTTTGTTGCACCGACACAATCTCTACACATTGTGTAGTCTGTATGCGCTGCCCTGATGTACAACAAGGTAGAGGGTAGACCATTTACGCACATACATTGTTGGATGAAGCACAAGAGGCAGTATGTGTGACGACATGATCCGTTCATGAAAAACTTGTTGAACTTTCAATTAATCTCGTTTAATTTGAACTATTTCTTGTTGAATTTGAACAATTTTTGTACTAAACTTATTTGCATGCTATGCATGGATGATTTGTCCTATTTTCTATCCAAACTTTGATGAATTCTTTCGTTTTGATGAGTTTCGTCCAGTTAGTTGAAATTTGGTTTAAAATGTATGTGGATAGCATTGGATGGCAGCCTCTCGCATCCGCGTCCACGGACTGGCCCCCCTTGTCCGTGGATGGATGTGATGTCCATTTTGCAGGCCAGCGTTGGAGATGCCCTTAGTCACTTTTGCCGTGGGGAGGAATCTAGCTACCAACGGGTAGAGGTTGTGACGGAGGAGCTATGAGCATACTCGTTGTTAAAATGGAAACAACATAGAGATGGTTCAGGCCCTCGTAGTAGAGATAATAACTTATCCTTGCTGTATGGGATTATGAATTTGCATATAGGATTACAAAGAAGCGAACCCTCAACCAAGTGGCTTAACATGCCTTATCTAGGGACGACATCACTTAAAAACAACACCGGTTGGCTCATTTAATGCTAACATTAACGACCCGGTTAATGTGACTCTTACTACTGCTCGCTATTACATTTGTAACGCCCGACTTAAATGTGTGGTTGAATGTTGCGGTAACTAGTTTTGATTGTGCACCCTTTGGCCTTTCGTGGTTCCAACTGTCTCGGGTTCAATCTGACTGAAGTTGATCCTTTGGGTGTTGATGGGCTCTGGATCTTCGCCACCAGCCATACTATGACATAGGTCATTGCGTTTGTGGGCTTGGGCCTTTAGCTGGGTTTCACATCGAGTAGAAACACCTTCATTGAACATGGACATAACAAACCAGATTTCCTTTACCATTTCCAATTCATTGGTACAGACAAATTGTTCTTTGGCATGCATTCATAGAGAATTTCTTGAGCTTGTAGCATCAAGATTGACATTTCTTCGGTCTTCAGCAGTGGGCATAGCAATGTTCTCAATCTCTTCTAAGACAATTGAACATAGTTCAGAGTCAAGATCTCTGATATGCCATCACATTCGGTGCTTCTAGTAGAGATAGTCCTTCCCATCAAAGATAGGCTTGTGTGTGTGGATCCTTGATAGTTACCTGTGGTCAACATAGGTAAACTTTCATGAGGTTAAACCAAATCACAGAGAGACAAAGGAGCACCTCACTCTGACACCAGTTATAGGATCAGAATCGACTGGGGGTGAATGGGGGATTCGATAAGTTCTTCGAAAACTACTCCTTCGAAGTAAAACAGAGGACACGAAATAACAAGAGAACTTAATAGAGGTAAAACTACACAGAGCTAAAAATAACTTAAAGGAATAACAAACTAATATGACTGAGACAAGGAAACCAATTGTCTGGATAGAAGAATAACTAAGTAGCATTACAAATAGCAAAGTCTAACAGAGAACAACTACCTTAAGTACTACAACAGCAAACACAACACATAACATATTGTATGCAGCAAAACTAGTAAAGTACTCGGAATAGTCTTCATACCAATCATAGAGAAAGAAGACAGGGAAAAGTTCTTCAAACACAAGCATATTACAGAAGTAAATGAGTGCAAATAAATAGAACTAGTAAGCTCGATGAAGACAAAGACTTGTTCGACTTGTTCAAGTTGCTAGCGCAACTCCACGTGTTGTTGGAGGGGCTAAGATTAAACTCAGAAGACTAAGTCTTCGCTTTATTCTCCTTGAGCTAAAGTCACTCAGAATTCATCCAATACTCGTGCTAGATCTTCAGGACCTTAGTGGACTTGTTCTTCGTCGTCCACAATTACTCTTGGATGCTCATAACTGACACCTAACCGTATAGTAGATGTAGTGTCCACAAGATCAAAAGGTTAATTTAAGCTTCGATCAAGTTCTTGAGTGATGCTCAATCACTTATAAGTTTTTTCTCTAGGTTTTTTTCCTTACCATTATTATCTCAATCTCTTCAGGGGGGTGGGTTGCTCAGACAAACTCTTGTCAATTCTCTCATGAAGCAGCTAACATATAAGGTTGAAATGGGGTGTCTATTTATAACATGGAGCAATCCAGGGGGCTGATATGACCATTGGAGGCACTAGCCAACCAATGTACACATGACACATGATGAAACAGGTAAACGCAGCCAACTGACTCACTTGCGAAACAAGTCATGTGACTCTTCTGTGAGGACTTTCACCTACGGTGTCCCCAAGAACTTTATATCGAACAACGAAGAGAAACGGACCGCACCAAAGACATATAAAAGTTTTCACTCGGAGAAATATGTTTGGATTGAACACACACCAAAGATCTAAATCTGAACTTGCACTTAGACCCCCCCAATAGTTCGGGCTTGCCCTGTGGTCCAAAGAAGAAAATCCCCTCAAATGGACATTCCGAAGATATTCATTGGCACCACAATTTTTTGGGGTCCAAAGAAGCCTTCCAATGCGAACGCTTCCCCAGCCCCTAACAGCCCATAACTGAAAACAAAAAGCCCAGTAGCAAAAAAAAGAAGCAAAAGCCCAAAACAAACCCTATGACAAAAAAATCCCAGTTTTTTGCTTTGTGTTAATTGAAAATATGCATCAACTTTCAAACGCAGAAAATTGCCATGGGAAAAATATATATTAACAATAACCCAAAAATGGAAAAAGACATGGCAATTTCCATCACATAAACAAAAATAATTTGCCATGGCTGAGTCATAGCAAAAAAATCATGGCATTTTTAACTAAATTTACATATATTGCCATAATGATATACATAAATTTGCCATGAAATGTAAATTTCCCATGGAAAATAAATAGTAAAACTTACCATGGCAATAAAAGTTAAATATTGAATTTGCCATGGCAAATAAATAGTAAAAACTTTCCATGCCAATAAAATTTAAAATATTGCCATTGGGATTTAGGTAAATTTGCCTTGAAAAAAATGTTAGAATAGCCATGGCAAAAACAAAGGCAAAATTGCATGGCTATAAAGTAAAATTTCATGAAAAAAACAAAAATATATGATTTTTCATCCCGTTTTGAATAGTAAGCTAAAGTTGCCATATAATGTGTTTACGGCATGTCCAAAAAGTTATAGTGCCGACATGGAAAAGGCTATAATAGAGACATGGCAAATAAATACGAAAAAAATTAGCATTGCGAAAACAGTGCTAAACTTTTTTGCAATGGCAAAAATCTTAGCAAATTTACCATGGTAAAATAATGTAGCATGGCAAAAGTAGTAGTGGTGACATTAAAACAAACATGAATTTGCTTATGAACCAAAACAAAATTTGCCATGTCCACAAAAATGTCGTGTTGTCCACACTTAAACTACCAACTCACCCCTCCAATATTTGCCAACCCCGTCCATAGAAAAAAAATTCCATCTTAGTAAGAAAATTGCCATGGTGTAACTACCATGATGTTTTGTGTGCATGTATAGCCACTGCATGTGAGATGATCTTCAAAGATATATGCCCTCACTACTCTAAGACTAAAAAATGTTGCTCTTCCGCGAACTTCAATTGCCATGATACACAAAAATCATAAAGGGATTCATCTTCCACAACTTGCACACAAAGTGGACACAAGTAAAATTGCTATGTAAAAAGTGAATTCAACATTGTTGTTTAGACTAGTACAAGTTGTCATGTTCCCATGACACATAAGAATCCTAGTGCGTTCATCATTCCCAGCTTGCACACAAATGAACATCTAAATGTCCATGTGAAAATGAACTATCTTGGTTGCATACTGAAATTTTAACTATCTAAATTACCATCTTCCACACTAAAATTGCCATGTAGAATCTCACACATTTGCATCATATATATAGTAGAATAACTTATTCTACACCCCTAGTAACGCTAAACTAAGCGTGAGAGTAGAATAACTTATTCTACACCCCTAGTAACGCTCTATACAAAATATAGTAACGTAGTATACAAAATATAGTAATTTTTTGACAATGTAGTAAATTAAAAACTTTGAAAGTAAGAAAAATATTTCAGAATTACTACATTTTATAGAGTGTTTTGCAAGATAGTGTACATAACGTTACTGGGGGTGTAGAATAAGCTATTCTACACTCACGCTTAGAATAGTGTTACCCTATCCTATATACTTAAGAAGTTTACCCTACTTGATTTACCTCAACATGCAGCATAGCCACGTCATCTGTAAGTGCATCTAGTGCCCCTTAGTGATTTTGGTGTATTGAAGACTTATAGGTTAAGAGACTAATGAGTTAATGAGTGTACACAAGTCTATAATTCTATGAGGAGTTTGATATTTACAGAGAAAGTCTACCCCTAAAAATGAAGTTCTTCTACTGAAGACTTTGTATTTCTGAAGACTTTCTGAAGACTTTGAAAGTGAAGAAATTGGTGTGACCTTGATGACTTGGTATTCATTCGAGGAACATGAAGCGTGAAGACTTTTGTTTTCGAAGTTTCATTTTCTCTTTCTTGAGTCATAGGAAACACTGTACTGTTAAAGGGGGTCAAGGAAATACTAAGAAAAAAATTTCCAAGTGATGCTCAACTCAAAATCCTACACCTACCAATCCCTTGAGTGAAGCCATTGGAAATCTCATACAGATTCAGTCAATTTCTTGATGTGATGAGGCGAAGTTCTTACAGTGTTGAGGAATTTGTTACGACTAAGGAGTTAGGAATTCGCCGGTCGGATTGCCTACATAGTGGGGAACATGATATACGAGAATTTGAGCCTCAAATATCCGGCCGTTGTTGTGCTATCTTGACTGTCCCAAAATATCTACCCACCTAATGGTCATATCATTGAAGGGCATTTATGTCTTATCATGTCGGGCTGCTCCCTAGGCTATAAATAGCCAGCCCTACAACCACTAGCTGGTTGGCTGCTCAGAGAAAGCGACACTTGTCATTTGAGAGCATCCCATCCTCGAGGACTTTGGCGAAAATCATCGAGTGAGGAAAACCCAAACACCTACAAACCCAAAGTGATTGAGCATCTTGAAGAGATTGATCTGCGAGGATCCGGCGCTTATTACCTTTGAAGGCGTGCTTCTTCGGATGGTTAGGCGTCATGGTCTAGAGCATCCAAGAGGAATTGTGGATCCCCGAGTGACTGAGTTTGTGAAGGTTCGGAAGTCACTTGAAGACTTACCACGAGTGATTGGGCGAGGTCTATGTGACCTTAGCTCAAGGAGAATATGGTGAGGACTGTGTGTCCGGGACTGTGTCTCCTCAGGTTTAAATACCTAGCCGCTCCAACCAGATGTACAACTGAGACAGCAGTTGGAACGGGTCTACCAAATCATTGTCTTCACCAAGCTTACTGGTTCTATTTCCTCAACTCTTTCATTTCCTCATTACAACTGTTGTGTGCTTGTTCATATCTATTTGAAGACTTTGACTGGAGACTTTCTCAATTTCCTCAGTTCAATTTCTTCAGTTTGTTTGTCTTCATCCTGTGTTATCATGTGATTACGCTTTGTGTACTCTGTGCTTGTCTTCATTTCATCATGATGACCATGCTTGTGTTCTGTTACGTTTACTTTTGAGTACTTATTCTGCTACTAGTAGTTCTTCATTAAGGAATTTCCTCACCGGCAAATTCCTCAGTGAAGAATTCATAAAAATCGCCTATTCACCCCCCTCTAGTCGATATAACGCACTTTCAATTGGTATTAGAGCAAGGTACTCCCTTGTTCTGTGTGATTTTGGTTTAACTGCCTGGAGTTTTAGTTATGTCGACCGCAGGTATGATCAAGGTCTCTGCTGGGTTTCCTACCTTCGATGGGATGGACTACCCCTACTGGAAGAATAAGATGTGAATGCATCTTGAGGAAATTGATAACGATCTCTGGCATGTTGTGGAAAATGGTGTTCCCTCAGTCACACCTTCTATGAATGTTGCTGATGTGAAGAGATTCAAGCAACTCGACTCTCAAGCGAAGAATATCATATGTGGCCATCTGAGCAAAGGACAGTATGGAAGAGTGAGTGCTTTGGAAACTGCTAAGCTTATCTGGGATAGGCTGTCCAAAGTCAATGAAGGAGTCTCAACACAGCGTGACTCTCGAGTTGATGTTCTTCGCAATCTCTTCAACCGCTTAAAGACTCGACAATGAAAATGTTCAAAAAACCTTCGATCGCCTCACTGACATCTCAAATGAGCTTCAAGCACTTTGTGCCAATGACATCACCGACCATGAGGTGGTGAAGAAATCGCTGAGATCGCTTGATTCCTCATTTGATACTCTGGCACTGATGATACAAGAGCGTGCTGACTGAAAGTCACTTGATCCTGCTAATATTCTCGAGAGGCTAAATACTCATGAGTTCCAGTTTGCTGAAAAGAGAGATCTCTATGGTTCGAGCTATGGCAGATCACGTGCACTGAAGGCCAAGGCAGTTTCTATGTCTGAAGATGAAGATTCTGGTAGCAGCCTTGGTGATCCTGAAGAACTGAGCCATGAACTAGCACTACTCGTGAAGAAATTTCAGAAGTTCTCAAGACGTGGTCTCTTTGGAAAATCCTCAAGGAGCAATGATTCCTCATCCAGTGACTACAAGAAGAGGCTCTGTCACAAATGCAAGAAACCTGGACACTACATTCAAGATTTTCCTCAGTGGGAAAAGGAATCAAAGAAGAAGAAATGCATGGATTACAGTTCTGATGACGCAAAGAAGAAGAAGAAATCATCAAAATCTTCATCATCAAAATCCTCGAAGTCTTCATCTCAAAAGAAGAGCAGCTCCAAGAAGGCTCGGGCATTCATTGGCAAGGAAATGGACTCTGAAGTTGAATCTGAGGAACATGAGGAAGAGGAGGCATCTGAGGAGTCTGAGTCTGGCGTGGCGAGTCTAGCTCTCGCTACTGCATTCGTCATCAAGACTATCTTCAACTCTGAAGAAAATGGCTTCACCAACAAGGCTGATGAAGGCAATGATGACTACGCTCCCACCTATTGCTTCATGGCAAAGGGTCCCAAGGTACTCAAATATACCTCCTCTGAATCAAGTGAGAATGAATCTGATGAAAACCTCAAGCCCAGCTACTCTAAACTTGCTAAGATTTCTGTGAAACAACAAAAGGCTTTTCAAAAGGTTCAAGACATGCTAGACAAAAGTGATGATATGTTGGGTGAAGAAATGGATCGCACTAAAACCTTGGTGAAAATCTTGAGACTTGGACTAGGTTTGACAACCTTCAAGGTCATCATAACACTCTCTTATCGATCATGAGAAGCTTTCTTATGAATTTCTTCAAAGAAAGCAAGACCTTGAAGCTAAGAGTGAGTTATGAAGATCTTGAAGGAGCACGATTCATTACTTTCTCAACAAATCAGCGCTTCTCAGGAAGAATTTGTTCCTCCATGCTTTAAATGCATTGAACGTGAATCTGCTAATTCTTCACCTGAATGTTCAAATGCTTCTAATGCTACAAATTCTTCAAGCTGTCTCTGCTATCACTAATTCCTCATTGAGGACATTGCTAGTATCCTTGATGATGCAGAGGTTGAAGGAATTGTACATGACGAGCATGTACAAAATCCTCAAAGGGCATCAGACTCTTTGTGGCGTGCTTAAAAGCAGATCCTCAACAGGAACCCTAGGAAAGAGGTATTGCCTTTGAGAGGAAACTCAATCTTGATGGTACATATCGGAAGCTTTGAGTAGTACCCCAAAACCTCATGGGTTCTTTGCAAAGGACCACCAGTTGATCCATCCAATTTATCGGCTTTACATGTGAATCTCCTCATTCTTCTGATGAGTCAGTTGACTCCAACTACAAACTGTTCAAAAATCATAATGGTGAAGTATTTGCTAGGTATGTTGGCACTAACTGCAGGAACGGTTCCCCTATACAGAAAATCTGGGTTCCCAAAAGGTGCCTTGAAAGTCTTCAGGTGAATGTCCTCATGACACCACCTATGAAGAATAGGAACCCCAGATCAAATTCTTCATATGGACCAAATTCTTCATATGGATCCAAGTCCTCATACGGACCAAATTCTTCACGTGGATCAAATTCCTCAAAAGGATCAAAGTCCTGATATGAATATTATCGTGCTAACAACTATGTTTCGCAGGGAAGAGCTAAGGGCTATGAATATGAGCATTATTCTTCTAACCATTATGTTCATAAGTCCTCGAAGAATTTCTCTGCTTATTCATATGCTTATCCTAGCTCCTCTTATGTGAAACAAAATGGACTGGCTTCCATGCCACCTTTCTCGTATGGAGCTCGCAGAGTGATGAATTCTTTGCCACCCCTTTAGATGTGGGTGGTGAAGAAAAATAACTAATCTCTTATGCAGGGTCAGGTCTCCAGACGTGCGTAAACGTCTGAAGAATTTGCTGGAGACCTGAAATTGCCTGAAAGGACGCAGGCTAATCATGAAGAAATTGACTTTCATTTCTCATGTCCTCACACTATTTTATCTGTTATATTGCTTGATGAAATTGATCTGATGAATTGATGTCATATTCTTCACTGATGAAGTATATGAGTTCGTAAGCTGCACTAATTCATCTGCAGGATGATCAACCCAAAGCCACTGAGTGGGTCCTCGATAGTGGATGTACAAATCACAAGACTGGTGACAAGAATCTATTGATGGATGCTCCCTTATCTCCATTGCATCTGAAGCATATCATCTTCGCTGACAAAGGAAAAAGTCAGGTATTGGGTCTAGGTAAGGTTGCGATCTCAAAGGATCGACACATGGACAAAGTCATGCTTGTCGAGTCCTTATGATACAACCTCATGTCTGTCTCAATGCTTTGCGATCTTGATATGGTTGTTATCTTTGGCAAGTATCGTTGTGTTGTGATCATGGAAGCTGACAATTCCAAAGTCTTCGAAGGCTTTAGGAGAGGAGACTTGTATATTTTTGATTTATCTGCAGGACCACAACCGATCGTGTGCCTACTTGCAAAAGCTTCGGAAGGCTGGCTATGGCATCGACGACTTGGTCATCGAGGCATGAGGAATTTACTGCGCTTGCGAAGAAGAAGCATGTCATTGGCATTGAGAATGTCAAATTCCTCAAGGATCACTTATGCGGAGCCTGTGAAGCTGGAAAGATGACAAAGGCTAAGCATCCAGCGAAGACTATCATGACTACTACTCGACCATTTGAATTGCTTCACATGGATCTCTTCGGTCCTAACCATTATTCTGAAGTTTCAAATGATGCATCTCAATATGGCTTTGTTATTGTTGATAATTACTCTCGTTACACATGGGTACACATTGTTACTTACAAACATGAAGTGCACGAAGTCTTCAAACGATTTTCCTCGAGGGCTTCAACCAACTTTGGTGTGAAGATCAAGCACATCAGAAGTGACAATGGAACTGAGTTCAAGAATTCTGGTCTTGATGACTATCTTGATGAACTTGGTATTACTCATGAGTTATCTGCTCCTTATACTCCTTAGCAGAATGGTGTCATGGAGCGCAATAACAGGACTCTTGTTGAGATGGCTCGCACTATGCTTGATGAATACGAAGCGCCTCATCATTTCTGGATTGATGCAATTGATACTGCATGCCACATCATCAACAGAGTATATCTTCACAAATTCTTCAAGAAGACTGCCTATGAACTCCTCACAAACAAGAAACCCAATGTGAGTTATTTCATAGTCTTCGGTGCTAAATGTTGGATTAGAGATCCTCATCACAACTCAAAATTTGCACCAAAAGCACATGAAGGTTTTATGCTTGGTTACAGAAAGGACTCGCACACCTACAGAGTCTTCAACAACGTTCTTCACAAGGTTGTTGTAACTGTAGATGTGCGGTTCGATGAAACTAATGGCTTGCAAAGAGAGCACCTACCTTCTGTGATAGATGAACCAGCACCTGAGGAAACTGACAAGTTCAAGGCTACTGAGGATGTCATTCCCACCGAAGAATCTGCTAAAGAATTCATTCCAGAACGTGAAGAACGTCGAGCTAATGCACCTGAAGAAAATGCTGAAGAACATGGTGCTGAAGAAAATGCTGATCAAATTCCTTGACGACAACCAACTCATCCTCGCGTTGCAAGAGAAGTGCAAATTGAGAAGATCATCGATGACATTGAAGCACCAGGTCCTCTCACACACTCAAAAGCTTCACATTTGTCTAACTTTTGTGGGCATTTTGCTTTTATCTCTATCACAGAGCCCGCTAAGGTAGATGAAGCATTTCTGGAACCTAAGTGGATTCAGGCTATGCAAGAATAATTACATCAGTTCGAGCTCAACAACGTCTGGGAACTGGTCAAACGTCCAGATCCTCGCAAGCACAATATCATTGGAACAAAGTGGATCTACCACAACAAGCAAGATGAAAATGGCCTTGTGGTGAGGAATAAGGCACGGCTTGTAGCTCAAGGCTACACACAGGTTGAAGGAATTGATTTCGATGAAACTTTTGCACTGTTGCTAGACTTGAGGCTACTAGATATTACTTGCGATGCTAACCATCATGATATCACTTTATATCAAATGGATGTGAAAAGTGCATTCCTCAACGGTAAGCTTGAGGAAGAAGTATATGTTGCTCAACCCCCAGGTTTTGAAGATCCAAAGCATCCTGACAAAGTCTTCAGACTCAATAAGGCCCTCTATGGCCTCAAGCAGGCCCCACGGGTGTGGTATGATACTTTGAAGGAATTCCTCATGAAGAAAGGCTTCAAACCCGGTTCACTCGACCCTACCCTTTTCACTAAATCTTATGATGGTGAACTGTTTGTGTGCCAAATATATGTTGATGATATTCTATTTGGATGTACTGACCAACGTTATAGTGATGAATTTGCCTATATGATGAGTGAAGAATATCAAATGTCTATGATGGGAGAATTGAAATTCTTCTTAGGTCTTCAAATTCGTCAACAGCGCAATGGCATATTCATATCTCAGGAGAAATACCTCAAGGATGTACTAAGGAAATTCGGCATGCAAGATTGCAAAGGCGTAAAAATTCCTATGCCCACAAATGACCATCTATGCATTGATGAAAATGGTATTGACTTTGATCAAAAGTTATACCGCTCCATGATTGGCTCTTTATTGTATTTATGTGCATCTAGGCCAGATATTATGCTTAGTGTTTGCATGTGTGCCCGATTTCAAGCTACACCGAAGGAATCACACCATAAGGCTGTGAAGCATATTCTTCGATATCTAGCTCACACACCAACACATGGATTATGGTACCCCAAGGGCTCGGCTTTTGATCTCATTGGATATTCGACTCGACTATCTTTGGTGATCGTGTGGACCGCAAGTCAACATCTGGTACATGTCATTTCCTCGGACGATCTTTGGTCCGTTGGTCCTCAAAGAAACAGAACTGCGTATCACTTTCTACTGCTGAAGCTGAGTACATTGCTGCTGGTTCTTGATGTGCTCAATTGTTGTGGATGAAGCAAACTCTCAAGGACTACAGCGTCAACATGAAGAATGTGCCTCTCTACTGTGACAATGAGAGTGCCATCAAGATTGCTCACAATCCAGTTCAACACTCGAAGACAAAGCACATTCAGATTCGTGATCATTTTCTTCGTGATCATGTGTGGAAGGGCGACATTTCTATTGAGCATGTGAAGACTGAAGAACAGCTAGCCGATATCTTCACAAAGCCCTTGGATGAGAAGAGATTTAGCAAGTTGCGGTGTGAGCTAAATATCCTAGAATCTTCGAATGTTCTTTGAGAAGGACACACATCCTAACACTTATGCAAAATTGATGACTTAGATGTGCAACACATGAAGAAACTTTTTCTTTAATCAATGAAGACTAACACTCTAAGTGTGAAGAAATTAACAAAGAATTTGATTCTCAGAACCCTACGACAATTGTACGCGGTGTCTAAAATCATCATTCTTATATGGTGGGTCACGCCACCACCAAAGTTGAAAATCTTCAATTTGAGTTTTTCCTCTGTTTTGAAATTCCTCAGTTGTTCATTTTCTTCAATTTGCATTGTCTCCACCATTTTCGTCGTTTTTCTTCATTGGCTATATATATATATATATATATATATATATATATATATATATATATATATATATATATATATATATATATATATATTTATGTCCTCTGACATTCACTTATTGCTATTTCTTCAAGTTGTTCTTTCTGCTAAGTGAATGTGATCGGACCCTTCCCCCTCTATGCTAAACTCAACCCAATCTATTCACAAATTCTTCATGTGCGTTCTATTTGAAACTCGTTCAAAATCTTCACTGTGTCCTTGTCAGCTGAAGAATTTGCGAACAGAACTTTTAACTTATCTTATCCAAATTTTCGGCTTTGCCGCTCAAACCGTTCCGCATCCCACGAAAACACTTACCTATTCACCCACGATCTCACAGGATCTCCACTTCTCAGTACGTGGGTGACACATGTCAAGCGAATGAGAAGGGTCAGTGGCACGTTCGTCCAAATTCTTCGGGCGAACAGTTTTTCACCGTGGCTATAAATACCCCTCCCCTTCCTCACTTCTCTTTTACTCCGCTCGACCTCACTCCAGCTCGAGCTTCTCAAACCCTAGCGCCGCCGCTACTTCATTGTCGCTGGTAAGTAAGAGCTTCACTGCCTCGACCTCGTCGCTGTCGTATTCGCGCCGGCCGCGGATTTCTTCACTCCGCCGCTGCCGTAGCTGTCTTCCTCTGCCGAGTTAGGACGTGGATGATCTGCACTGACGAACTTCACATCTCCACATTTTAGTTCGTCGTGTTCTTCGTCCAGGGTAATTAAAGGTTACTTTTACTGCCCTCTTTGATTCAAATGATTTCTACAAAATCCTCAAAGGTGTTTATTATTCAAATTCTTCACACACTAAACACCTCACATGTCATATGTTCTTGATTCATTTCTCTAAGCTATATTTTTTCTTCAAGATTCCTCAATTGTGTGGATTGCTGATCTATACAACTCTGGAACCTAAGACAAAGAACGCTTAGTGAAATTCTTCAAGACTCGTCTAGTCAAAGTCCTCAAACTTGCTCTTTTTTACAAAACCTTCTGAGAACGCATATGACCTCTCCAAATTCCTCGCAACTATACTCTGTTCACAGGTACACATGTCCGCTGCTGAATCACTAGGTTCTCATCAACTTAACACATTTGCAGCGTTCCTCGAAGAAAATTTGCATACTTCTTCAGAGAATTCCATTGTTCAAACTCCTCATCTGAAGAAAATTGCTGATGGAAAGAAGCCAGAGAAGGGAGGAAAGAGGCCTGAAATCAATACTGCCGTTGAGATCCCCGATGACATATACAAAGATTATTGCACTCCTGATGAGGCCAAGTTTGGAAAAGAGGAAAAAAATCAGCGCAAGGTGCGTATAGAAAGGATAGAAAGGAGATGGGCAAGAGAGCGGAGGGAGTACAGATATGTTACTCCAAAATACATGAAGAAATTCGCACTCAATCCTCCATGCCCAAGACCTCCATTGGCACCTGGCCGAGAAGCTGATCCCACCAGCCTCAAGCGCGGTGAGGATTATCCTGATGAATGGGCCAAGCGCCAGGCCAAGTTGGCCAGACAAGCAAGAGAAGCAGTGAGGAAATTTAACGAAGACTCTGCTTTTGCTGCTGCCTCTGTTGAGGCCTCTGCTGTCAAGCCGAAGAAGGCCATGGCAAAGAAGCCTGCGCATAAGCCAAGTGCTTCACCTTCAATACCCTCAAGGCCAATTTTCTCAGCAATACCCTCACGGTCAGATTCCTCAAAGCCCTCACGGCCAACTCCTCAAACTGCTCCTGCTCCTCCAAAGTCCTCAGCTCCTCCGCCAAAGTCCTCAGCTGCTCCGACCAAATCCTCAACACATGTGCATCTTGCCACGTGCCAAAGGAAGACAGGCATCTCTATTACCTCAGGAGCTTCTGCTAGTTCCTCAGCTGCACCAAATTCTTCAACGGGACCCTCTCTGCTGAAGACAAAGGCCACTGCTGGACGAGGTTCACGCCCAAGTCCTCACAAGAAGCAGGTCGCTTTCCAAGTGCCGTCTGATGAAGACGAAGCTGATGATGATGAACTTGTAGAAATCATCAGAGATAGGCAGGTCAAGGCCGCTAGAGCCAAGGGCACAAATGTGCCTCTGCTTTTGGATCCAAAGTTGATCCTCGACTACATTGATCTACGGCACAAGGACCCCAACACTCCTATGCACGATTTCAAGTGACTCTGGCCAAAGTCATATCTTGTTGCCTTCATCCAAGAAGAAAAATGGAAATATGAGAAGGCCGGGCAGCTCAACAAAGCACTGTCAGGAAGGGCGCTTCACGAAGAAAAACATTGTCTGTGACAACTAAAGAACTTGTCACAATTCAATCTGAGATCAAGAAACTTCGGTGATGAATTTGGCGTATACCGTCTTGGCGGCTTGGAGCCAAAGTCAGATTGTGAAATTGTTGATAAATTCACCTCCAATGTTGCAGCCCTAACGCAACAAGAAAATCATCGGTGAAGCATCGCTAAGCCTCTTGAAGAAAATGCCGCACCGCCGATGACAATCAGTTCTTTGAAGAAAATGTGAGTTCGAGGCTGATGAGCGCATTCCGACTCTTGAAGATGTTACAAGGGCAACCTCTGGTGTTGCTGATGAAGAACAAGCCAGGCCATCTGAAGGTTCAGTTGATGTGCCTGAAGAAACTGAAATTGCCAGGGCATCCACTAGTGGTGCGCCTGAAGAAAATGAAGAAGTCAGGGCAACTGCATCAGTTGTGCCTGAAGAAATTCAACCAAATTCCTCTGCTCCTCCTGCGCCTACCCCAGCTTCGATCTTTCCATCTACATCAGATGTGAAGAAGACCAAGGCTGCAGAGCGTGCAGTAGTGAAGAAAAGGAAGGCATCAACTTCATCAGATTCTTCAGCCCTGAAGAAGATGAAGCCTTTGACTAGCTCATTTGCAAACCCCATTGATGTTGTTCCTATCTCAACCATGCCATCAAAGGACCTTGTTCCTTATGATGAAGAATACGTGATTCCTAGCGAATCCGATGAAGAAAATCCTTTTGCTGCTTCGTCAGAGCAGTTGGATGAAGAAATTGAAGTGGATGCAATCCCTTCAACTCCAGTTGTCTCCTCGCCCATGCCTCAGTTCACTGCTGAAGAGGCCGACGTTGAGGAATTGGATGAACAAAATTCTGGCGTGGACATTGGGAGTACTACTCCATTGATGAATGATGATTTTTGGGATAGTCAGCATCCCAACTCCCCTCTGTTCACACCATTGCAACAAATTCCTCAGTCCCCAGTTACTATAGTAAAAATGGGCTCTGATGAACCACATGCTACACCGTCTGTCCATGAAGAAATTCCAGCCACTAGTGTTGAAGAAAATGAAAATGAAAATGAAGAATTGAAGACCCAAGCTGTCACTGAAGAATAAGCTGAAATTCCTCAGCCTATTCAACCTGAGATTGCGATTCCTGAGGTGATAATGCAATTGGTGACACTCCTCAGCCCAAGCCAAAGGATCCATTCTCAAAGAAGCAAAATTCAAGGCGATGATTTCTTGGCGACACGTGTTCTTCACGGACTACAATCCCTATGATTCGCTTTCGTCTTAGAAGGAAGCGCTTACGGACCGCCAGACAGGCCAACTTCTATTCCTCAGTGCTCTTCAACAAGGAAAAAGTCTTCGACCACGAGCATATTCCTCATGTGGACATGGAATCACTACCATGCTTCACACCTGTCCTCAGTGTGCTTCATGACAAAGGCCTCCTCAACTTTTGCCTGAGACATAGTTGATTGGAATGAAGAACTCATTCTTCAATTCTACATAATCTGCATATCACGAGAAGATCTTGATGATGTAAACTCACAGGTTTTGGACTAGATGACCGAAAACACTCACTACAAAGCACCGCCTCGAACTACTTCACATACCCCATCAGTCCTCCACCTGAAGGAGACCATTGCCTGTACCAAGAACCTGAGCTCAGTGCTCATTATATGCAAGTTATTATGAAGCCTCTAAAACCTGGTCAAGCCTCAAGGACAAAATTCCTCGTGAAGGAATTGCAGTATGTACCAAGGACAGTCTATCGCATTACAGCGAAGACTATGAGTCCGAATAAAGGCCACGACTCCTCTGATGAGGAAATTGTTGGCATCATGAAGAATCTGGTATTCAACATCTTTCATGGCATTCCTGTCAACTATCATGATTTCTTCATGAGGACTCTAGCAAATGTTGATCTTTCTCCGTTTGAGCTGAAGCCTTATGCACCGTGGATTATGAGATTCCTCAGGACAAGGTCTTCACTCAACTACAAGGCTGATTTTCAGAATCACCTCAGCTACTTGCCCCCGATTGAAGTCCTCAAGCGGACCTATTCCTCAGCTGATGAAAAGGGCAAGGCACCAGCTGTTATTGATGAAGGCATTCGTCCATTGGATGGTCAATTTCGCAAGGCTGCATCTTATTCCACCAATGATGACTCTACCACTCATGATTCTGCTGCCCATGCATCCAAGCCAAATCCTCAAGCTACTGCTCCTCATGTGATGACTGGCCATGAGCTTCTGCTTAGTCTTCACCAGAAGGTGGATCGAAACCATAAATGGGTTAAGCGTCCGTTTGGTTCAATTCTTCACAACATGACTGCTACACACAATGCAGTGAAGAAAAACCATTACTACCTCCATGAGGTATTCGGTCGCACCTGGGCTATTCTGTCACATGTATATGGGGAAGAAGAGCTGAAGAACATGGGTCTCAAGGAAGATTTTGACTGGTCTGCACCTCCACCGAAGAAATAGAAGAAGGTCAAGGTTCCTTCCTTGGTGTCCAACTCATATTCTTCATCGCACGAAACCGACGAGCATGAAGACTTGGACGGCACTGCGGCAGGCCCTACATCGACAAACGACCCCAACAACGCTGGCGCTCCTTCATCAACTTGATATTCTTCAGGGGCGTTAGTCCTCATTTTTCGATCGTTTTGGTCATTCGATGACAAAGGGGGAGAAATTTTGAGTTAGTCTTCAAGCGGGTCTACTTATATGGGCGTTTTTTTTCCTAAGTTACAACTCTCGTTCTTCTGATGACTTTGCCGGATCGAGTTGTAAACTTAAACTCTATGGTGGCATGATACTTTTGTTGTGTTTTTCTGCATGCTTATTCCTCATTAATGTTTATGCACGCATGCTGAATTACATCAGTCACCATATTTCATCATGCATTTCAAGTTCTTCATATCATATGTTAAATGCGTGCATGAATTACAAGATATAGGGGGAGATCTCCATGATTCAACTCTTCAAGTGTGCATTGCTTCAAAAGCAAATTCCTCACTATGCACATCTTCAGGGGGAGTTCTTCTATATCTTGCAATTAAATTCCTCAATATCAGTATTTACACTTCATATGTTTATCCCCGTTGAAAACTTAACCTATATTGTCATCAATCTCCAAAAAGGGGGAGATTGTAAGTGCATCTAGTGCCCCTTAGTGATTTTGGTGTATTGAAGACTTATAGGTTAAGAGACTAATGAGTTCATGAGTGTACACAGGTCTATAAGTCTATGAGGAGTTTGATATTTACAGAGAAAGTCGACCCCTAAAAATGAAGTTCTTCTACTGAAGACTTTGAAAGTGAAGAAATTGGTGTGACCTTGATGACATGGTATTCATTCGAGGAACATGAAGCGTGAAGACTTTTGTTTTCATAGTTTCATTTTCTCTTTCTTGAGTCATAGGAAACACCGTACTGTTAAAGGGGGTCAAGGAAATACTAAGGAAAAATTTCCCAGTGATTCTCAACTCAAAATCCTACACCTACCAATCCCTTTGAGTGAAGCCATTGGAAATCTCATATAGTTCAGTCAATTTCTTCAGTAACAGAGACGAAGTTATTCTGGCCGCTGAGGAATTTGTTCTGACTGAGGAGTTAGGAATTTGCCAGTGCGGATTGCTTACATAGTGAGGAACATGATAGCCCTGAGGAATTTGAGCCTCAAATATCCAACCGTTGTTGTGCTATGCGCCAGCTGTCTCAAAATATCTACCCACCTAACGGTCATATCATTGAAGGGCATTTATGTCTTATCATGTCGGGCTGCTCCCTAGGCTATAAATAGCCGCCCCCTACAACCACTAGCTGGTTGGCTGCTCCGAGAGAAACTGACACTTGTCATTTGAGAGCATCCCATCCTCCGAGGACTTTGGCGAAAATCATCGAGTGAGGAAAACCCAAACCCAAACACCTACAAACCCAAAGTGATTGAGCATCAGAAGAGATTGATCTGCGTGGATCCGGCGCTTGTTACCTTTGAAGATCGTGCTTCTTCCAGACGGTTAGGCGTCATGGTCTAGAACATCCAAGGAATTGTAGATCGCCGAGTGACGCGTTTGTGAAGGTTCGAAGTCACGAAGACTTACCACAGTGATTGGGCGAGTCTGTGTGACCTTAGCTCAAGGAGAATACGGTGAGGACCGTGTGTCCGGGACTATGTGTCCTCAGGTTTAAATACATAGCCGCTCCAACCAGATGTACAACTGAGACAGCAGTTGGAACTGGTCTACCAAATCATATTCTTCACCAAGCTTACTGGTTCTATTTCCTCAACTCTTTCATTTCCTCATTTCAGCTGTTGTGTGCTTGTTCATATCTGTTTGAAGACTTTGACTGAAGACTTTCTCAATTTCCTCAGCTTAATTTCTTCAGTCTGTTTGTCTTCATCCTGTGTTATCCTGTGATTACGCTTTCTGTACTCTGTGCTTGTCTTCATTTCATCATGATGACCATGCTTGTGTTCTGTTAGGTTTACTTTTGAGTACTTATTCCGCTGCTAGTAGTTCTTCATTAAGGAATTTCCTCACCAGCAAATTCCTCAGTGAAGAACTCATAAAAATCGCCTATTCACCCCCCCCCCCCCTCTAGTCGATATAACGCACTTTCATCATCATCCAATCACATCCATCAATGTCACACCTCATGTAGTCCCACTCGAGACCACATCATTTTTTTTCAATTAACAGAGCTAAGAACAACCTTCCTTCGTTGAGAAAAAAAATAACAATTGACCGATTGATAGCTTTGGCTCATATATTTAGTGAAGCCACGTGGAGGTCCCACATGTGAAAGCACTCTTCCCTATAGTGAAGCCACGTGGAGGTCCCACATGTGAAAGCACTCTTCCCCTCCCAGTAACCTTCATATATTAAATTGGAGATTACATGTTGGATTAGCTCAGAAGCCCTGCGGATGTTGTCTTTTCATCTTCACTAGATGACCCGTTGCGCCGATGGCACAAGGGGCGAGAGTAAGGCATGTATTGTGAGAGTGAACATAAAAATACTTAGGGGCAGGAATAAGCATTATGCTTGGCGGAAGATCAGTAGATGGATATGGTGCCCATGAGTAATAGCATATGGGGTTACATAGATTATAATATATAGGCGGCAGTTGTACAAAAGCAATGCATGGCATCATTGGAGACCGCAGGTACGGTTCATCCTATCATAGAGCCAAATTAGATGTTTTTAAAGCCGCAAGCTATGTGTGCAGAAGGCCTGTGTTGCCGTTGATGGTCCATTTAGTGCACATGGATGATGAGAGTCAGGCGGTGCTCTGCGGTAAGGCTGAAGCGGAAGGCGCAGATATCTCCTTCATGTATGCTTGCACAGGGGCGGAACTCTGACCAGCTTCTGGTTATTGTTGCTCTCTTGTCTGTTCCCAGCATGATACGACATTTGGTGTGCAGATTGTTGTTTGCGAGTTTGACCTTGAGCATGTCATCATCTGGCTTAATGTACTTTTTGAGGTTTTCTTTGGTGTAGTGGACCTGAAAATGCTGGCACACGAAAGGAACTAATTAAGTAGATTGCAGAGCGTTGTTGGACTTTGAATAAAAATCTTCAAATGAACACAGTTTAAATATAGTCAGTTAGAACAATCATAAGTAAATAATGGCAGGAAACAAAAGAAGGGTGCAGAGCTACATTGTTTCGTATGTAGGATATAAGTTGTAAATCGGTTGTTTATGGATGTATGGAACTGTACTGAAGCAGAACAATTATAGAAAGGATTGAAACATGTATATCAGACAATACGAATGTTAGTGCTAATAGCAGTGTACAAAGGTTTTTCAATATTTCGCAATAAAGTTTAGTTGTCGGGCACAAGTAAAGATAATTCTTTTCTTCAATTAAGTGGAAGGAAGGAGTGTACCATCCGTTGGCCTTGCTGTGCGAATGTTTTGTTGATGGTGCAGACATAGTATTTGATATCTGGTATTTTGCGGGGGAACATTGTCACATGGTGCCGATAGAGCTTCACTTCATTGCCCCAGTGACAGTACTTTTCAAGCTCTCCGCAGTATTGGATAGCAGGGGGTGGTCCTGAATTTAGGTTCATTTTGGTAAGATCGAAATGAAGCGGTACAAGTACGAAGGTCGAATACAATCTATTGTTAGGAGACTAAGATTTCATCAAGAGAATAGTAGAGTTAAACTTTAAACCTATGGTAGGAAGAATATAGTAAGCAAGTTAGTTAAGTTGAGTATTATTGATTGGCCTTATGTATGTTTTTCTATGATCGATACTGAATTTAAATGGAAAATAATTGTCCTTGATTTCACGTAGCATCAGAAACATAAGTCAATGTACCACAAGCTTTCAAGCCCCAATTCAAATTTACCAATTTAACCACTATATATCCACCTATATACATATCCTAAGTTGTGAAGAATAGGTAAATCATGGAGAATAACAGAACAGGTTGGTAAGCACTGTAGCCTCGCATTGGCTCACCTCGAATGGTGTACTCCAGATGTTCGTATTCTTCACTCTATATAAATACCATGAGAATTGTTAGTATGAGACATTAGATACTTGGTTGATGGAATAGCAATTGGAGGTGTACAATTAAGTCATGCACTGTATGCTCTCACACGTAGTATCAGATGCACCCGTGATTGGATTACTGCTTGTTGGGGGGAAATGCAAGCGCATCGAAGTTTAATAAATACCACTATAGGGAGTGAGGTAGGCAAAGGATCAAGCCTGGTAAGCTCCAACAAGGGTTTTAAACCAGTTCGTCAGTAACACACGAACTGAAGGAGTAGATGCCTAAAATAATTAGCTTTGACCATCTTAGGCAATACTCTGGCAATGATGACATTTTGTTGAATTAAAGGTATTCCTCCCTTAATTTGATATAGAGAACCCAAGTGTTCTGACAACCAAAACACCCGCACCTCAAGCATACCAAACCGAGCACCAACAAAGATTAGAATACTTAGATGGTATCTAGCACAGCAGGGAGCAGAACTAAGCAGCAGGACAAAGATGAAAATTACACCTGAGATCAATCCATACCATCACCATACTATTCTAGGCAGGCAAGCAAATGAAAAAGAATATAGGGGAAACATTTAGGTTGACCAATATTTAGAGAGACATACAGAAACAGAAGAGGAACGGATGACGTTTTTTTTGGGGTGCAGAAACAAAAACTGGAGATTTTTCACCACAACTGTTTACTCCATACTAAAGTATTCTGCTAGAGCAACACAAGAATATCCCTTCTTTGACCACCTATATTTTTAATTTTCAGTACCACGCCCACAGTATTGATTTGTGTGATGCATAGCAGGTATATAAATTATTGAAGTAAATAACGACATAGGTTGTATGTAATTATGTTAGGAAAGTCTGAAAAATTGTGAAAATCTGAAGTATTTGCCAAAGGATGGAGAGGCGGGTCAAAGATGAGGTGGTGGATTCATGGATAAAATAAGATTGAGCGATTCTAAAACTCAGTGTGAGTCGCACCTGTTTGGATTCGGAATTGGTGGCCGTCGTTGAGGCAGAAGGAGACGGCGCTTATCGACGGGGTGCCTCCCGCGCGTGAGATTGGGTCATTGCCGCAGAAGAAGACGATGTCTGGCGATGTCTGTCCGGTGCGCATCGGCGGCTTGGATCTGCGTAGCCGTGGTGCTTGACAAGGTGTCTCTAGTACTGGCGGCAGATCCTGCACTTCGCCATTGTATCGGGGAAACCCTAGAGGCAGAAAGTGAGTGAAATGGGGAGAAGGGCGTTTCTGGACAGCCGGGTAGGTTATTTATGTGCTATAATCAGGGTGATATTTACGACTGGAAGCAAAGGCGTTTTTTTGTTTTTTTAGGGGCTGGAAGCGGAGGCATCTGCTCCTATTTTACTCGCGTTGGGCCGATGAGCTAGTTTGCTTGGAAGGTACATGGGCCTGGAAGTCCCCCACCCCCCCAGGAATGGAGGAGGTATTTTTCTGCCTGTGAGGAATGGATGAGTTGTTCTTAGTTTAGCTAGTATTTTTTATAAAATTTATGAAATCTTTTAAAAATGGTTGTCAATTTTGTCTGGAATTAATGTTAAAAAGCGATCAATTTTGTATCAGTAGAAATGCATAGTTTTTAAGAGTGTATAAAATTCAATTGATTCATTTGTTGTTTGCCATAAAGAAAGACAAATATTTGTCATAAATATTATGAAGTAAAAAGGTGGTTTATTATATGTATTTATGTTGTTTTATACACAGTATGCGAGTAAATACGATCATGGACTTCAATACATGGACAGTAAAGAGGTGGTTTAACTATGTAGTCTTCTGAAAATAGCAGGATAAGGACAGTTATTTACATAGAGAACACAACAGAATCTAAAGTTCGTACACTGCTTTTAGCCAAAGAGACAGCAATGGTAGGCTACAATACATATCTTACTTAGAGTGCTCCAAAAGGAAAAATAGACCATGCTGCTTAATATGAAACAAAAGGTAGCTGTTCTAGTGAGCCTAGAAGCGTCCTGGTGAGCGCACATTGACCAAAGTTCACCAAAAGCTATCTCTTGTAGTCTCCAGGCGTTGTTCAGACTTCTTACCAATATAGCGCAGCCTCTGTGTCAGTTTTTCAATGCTTGCAAGTGATGCTTTCATAGCCCCTTTGGTGTTATCTTGCCCTTTCAAGTGTCAAGCAGTCGTTGTGTTTTGCATTTGAATAGAATACGAACTCATATATCTGATGGCGTAGTACCACCCTTTGCGTAGCTTCTTGATTGTCTTGTTCACTGCCACTAACCATATGACCAGATGCTTGACTTCATTTTCTAACCTCTTGACATGGTGTAGTGGTAGTCTCTCATTTCTCTGCTGTATGCATTTTCCATGTACCTAATAGCTGCGATAGCAGCACTGTCTTCCGCATCTTCGTAGGCATGTAAAATTGCACCCGATATTGAGGTCGGAACAAGCAAACCATCAATCAATTGCAACGAAGAATTGAAAGTAACCGTAACACGATTCTTGCCGCCCGGACATATCTTGTGATGGTAACTTGCAGGGGGCAACTTCAAAGCTTTTAGCATAAGGTCAAATATGTGCATAAGGAATTACTATCAGGTAGTCATCTTCCTGTGGAGGAAAAGCAATGGTATGCCAAATATCATGATTAGAAACCAACAAGAATGATTGATAAAATAGTAACGATGTATTCTAAATGCATATATAACGCAAAATATAGCGCACTATATTTTCTATGATGAACTGTCTATATGAATTCAAAAGCGTGTCACTGATTATATGTATTCCATCTCAATATGGAAGAAGTATTTCAAACATTTCCTTAAGGATTAGTGTAAGAGAGGTCAAAGAGAATTATGTTTTTTCGAGTCTCCTGAGTTTGAAGCACAGCATGAATTTGAAAAAATTCACCCTTCCAAGTTTCTTTAGTTCAGACGACACTATTATGTTCGGATGACATAAATATGCTATGTGCCTCACATGGAATAAGTGCTACCAAGTAAAAAAAATCAGCCTAAACATTCTCATTAAGGCTTTAGCTACAGAAAAAGGGAAAAAAGAGTGGCATTACCAGTACATTTAAAATGCAGAACGATAATGCTTTCAGCACTAATAACCTGCGAGAGCAAAACTGAAGACGTAAGGGTAATAGCTCAATCATGTGTAACACAGGCTGAACAGCAGACGTTAAGCTGGCACACTGTGAAACCTGGCATCTCTAAGACCAACTTATGTGTAACAGAGGCCGCATAACAGATATTAAAGCGGCACATTCTAAATTCTGAAATCTTTGTTGATTAAGTGTTATCAAGTGGCCTCCCACTTCCGAAAGATATAGAACATGCAGATTTCTGATGTATGTATGCAGATATAGTTTGTTTTCTTTGACGTTGGCTGTTTCACGGAAAACGATTACACTGTTCACATGAAACTCTTCTTCTGAGAAATGAGTTACAATAGGGATTCAGAATGTTACCCTGGGTTCAGGTGTTGCTGTCCTCGATGATGCCGAGGCTAAAGATCCCTCGTCACATACAGCTCCAATGTCCATGTCGTCCATGCGTGATTTGTTGGATCTGAGATGGAAGAGAGAAATTGAAGTGAGGAGAAAGTGGAGAATGAGGGATTGATGAAGCTGGGTGGTGAATTACCTTTGTTGTCACAGGCGTGGATGACTCTTGCTGGCGTTGCTGAGTAGGGGGAAGGGTGGGTGTACGGCGAGGCGGAGAGGAGGAGGGAGAAGAGGCCTTGGAAGGGGCGAGGGGACGAGTGGGAGTGGGTGGAGCAGGTGGGAGAGGACCGAGGAGGCGGGGGCATCTTATCCTCTCGCCGGCGACGTGGCGGCGCCGGGCGTCGCGCCTAGTCCGGCGGGGACGAGCGGGGAGAAAGGGGTCTCGGTTGGAGGAACAGTGTGCGGGGAGGGAGATGATAGAGGGGGGGGCCGGGCCAGCTTGGCCTGTTGGGCTGGCGTGGCCGAGGGTGCAGGGGAAGATCCCTTTTCCTGTTCCCTTTTTCCATTTATTTGTTTTTTTACTTCCTGTTTTCTTTTATTGTTCTCATCTATTTTAGCTTTCGTAAAATACAGAATTAGATTGAGTCTATAGGGTCTGTGAGTGTGATAGGGACGAGGTTAGCGTTATAGCTGCATATATCTGGACCTAGAGATGCAACGAGCCAGGAAAAGCTGGGTGTTGGTCAAGTTTAAATGGGATTTTCTTTTTTAGTGTACACATCCTAGCTTTTCTTTGATCTGCTTTGTATACGCAGGTTGGCTAATTATTTCATGGTTGTAAGGAGGGCCATACCTAGCTAAATTTCATGATAATATTGCGTGAGTTTGCCACGATTTTCTTGTCGACCAGCATCAGGATTAGGTTAATGAGAGCCTAAACCTTAGGATTAAACATTAAGTTTGTAAGGTTAATGATACAAGCATGGACTTTAAAACAGGAAAATGAGACTGGTAATTATAGATATGTTAGGTAGCTTGACTAAATAAATTTTTTATAACAGATTTCAAGGCCTAACAGTGATTTCCATAGAATATGAAAATAGCTTAGTTTGAATTTTAAATAAGGCAATGTATGACTGGGGGTTGACCATGGCTTTATGAGTGCCAAACACTGGGTTTTCAAATATGTGACAAACATAGTAATTGGCTATTGTGGGTACCTGGACAATCGTGTGAAAACAACAATTTGTAGGCAGCCCTCTCTTGAGAGTTGGATTTTTTTTCTATTCTCAGAAGTAAATGAGGCAAAAGTGTTGACCAGTCCCTGGAACTTTAATCTACCTTGTTAACAGCAATATGTTACTATGGTTTATAAAAGCATACAAATGACAAAATAGATTGTAGAAGCATTTTTAGTAGATGAAATCATAAAAGAATGATACATTGATATAGAAGAGGTGTTTTGTTTGTTAGCTCATATAGGCTACTCAAAAGCGTACAACCAATAGCTCTAGCATATACTACACGAACTAATAGAACCTGTGTTGTTGCTAATTGATCCCTTGCCATCTAAGCATTGGTGGCTTCTTTCTTGGTGGCAAACAAAGTTCTTCTTGCACCAACGCCATCCTTTCTTGTTAGAGTTCTGGCACTGAGAAGATAATTTGTGAGTTTTTGAGTGATAAGATATTGGAAATGTGTGCGTGTACTCGCTTACCTAGAAGAAGGTAATTTATGAGCTGATGTTGTAGATGACAGGAAGAGGCCATCGCCTTTGTTGTTCTCTTTGGGCTGCACATGGTCAGGACATGTTATTACACAGGTATTGAAAGCGTACTTGCAGCATGCATATAGATTAGCTGAAAAGGGGAAATAACTGACCTTCTTGGCAACAGTGAAAATTTCAGTGCAATGATGTTCAAGTGGTGATGCTGACACCTGTAATTCATTTGAGGTTTTTAAATAGAGAGTTAAAAGAGGTTGAAGTGAGAAGTTAGAAAATATATCCATTGGTTCATTGGTATTGTTCATCCTCTGTTTGTACCAGAAATTGAATTACATGTGGTTGTAGTGGGATACGAAGTGCAGTTCAACGATATATATCACGTTAAAACACAGGATATGACTCACCGTGTCTGCAACTGGAATAGGCTGTATATGTTGTTGCTCAGTAGGCGGTGTTGACATTTGCAATACAGCTGTGGGCTTTAAACACAGAGGCAAAGGAACATCAGGCAGGAAGACAGCGGAAAACATAAAATGCTTAGTAAAGCTGAGATTCAATCCGTTGAATGGAATCAGCCTGTGTGTAGAAGTTCTTAGATGAAAATGGTGGCACGTGTTTTCAATACACAGACAGAAAACTTGTTAAATTTTCTTAGCAGCATAACAGAAAATTTAAGCTAAACCGTATGAGGTACATATCTGTACCATGTATATTATTTAGAGGTTATACATACACATTTGTATCGAGCAATCAATAATCCTAGATAAACAGCAATGGATGTTTGCTTATTCTGCAGCATTTTCTTTCTGTTCTATTCCAACATGACACAATGAGGTATCCCCTGTTTTTACACAACACAATGAGGCAGCCCCTGTTTTTTAATTCTAGTCTAATATGAATTTAGGCTATGTGTTAAGATACATAAATATATTCACTAATTAGGAAGAACTAAGCAAAGAATAGCTAAATTGCACGATGTAGAAGGTTTAGCCTTTACCTGTTGGTCTGGCTCTTCTGTTGCCTGGGGTTGCTGGATTGGCTTACGAACAACATTGTTCTCTTTAAGAGATGCTAGTTCCCTCTCTAAGGAACCTATTTTTCTCTTTAGCTTGACTGTTTCATGCTCAAATATGTCTGACCATGACTTGGCTCTAACCACCTCTTTTTTGCACTTTTGAAGCTCAGGGAAATTCAGGTCATCGATAAATAGGATGCCTGCTTGGTGCATGTAATGTAGAGCAGTAGTGCTCGCTGATTCACGAGCCGCGTTTGTTGTTTGGCAGTTGTGTCCAGCAAATATGGTTGTTCTAAACTGAGGAATGTTTTCATCTGCTGGAACATGTATTTCAACAGTGGCAAAGAAACTATCCTCATCTTCGTCATAGTGTACTGATTGGCTTGCCGTAACTCTAAGGCGGGAGATGCTATTCCGCGCGCGCGCGCTGGAACGATCGGTTTCGGACAGGGCAGTGTTTTGATGGTGCGCGCACACTTGGTGGGGCCCCTGCCGTTTAACAGTGCCCAGTAGATCGATCGTTGCAACACGCGATCGCGAAAGAGTCGTTTCGCTCTAAGGCCATTTACGGATAACTGCAGCATGTGCTGCCTGCTGACGGTGACCAGAGTTGCGGCAAGCTGTGGAACGATTAGTTGACAATGAACATGATGGCTTTAAGATGCTGCAGAAACGAGTAGGTGGCAACAACAGGTTATGTCAGGTCATCTTACCTTTGGGAGCAGAGGCACGTACAAGTTATCATCCATGGCGAGAAGGATTTGACCCTGCAGCGATAAGTGTTTACCGAGGTTAGAAGGCAGTTGTTCATGTGATGCGATGTCAAGAATGATGATCTATAATCCTACTTAGTTAGTGCATGTGATGCGATGTCAAGAAGCTATTGTCCTGGTGTTTTTCCTTTTCATTAAACTGATTATTAATAGCTAAGGGTATGTTCTTTATGCATTTATCGTAGTGATGAAATATTCTAGTTACTTTATCTTTAGCATAAATCACATAGCCTATAAGGTATAGGTGCATTTAGGATGTATATTTGCTGACAATTTATAACATTTCTTCTGACAGCGGTGGTAGGCTTTGGTGTGATTTTCGCAGATCTGTGTTAGTTTTTTTGTGTGGGGTGATGTAGTTAGGTGACAGCGTGTGTTGTTATAAACTGCACATGAGACTGCTCAAAGGAAAGAGTTGGTAGAAGAGGCATGCACGGACTTCGTTTGAAGCCGCCGATTGCTCGTTGGCTAACTAAATCTAAAAAAAGTGCCATAATGCTGAGATAAACTTGGAAGCATAAGAATGCTATTAGACATATGATCTAAACACAGCAAAGCATAGCGAAACAAGTAAATAAAGCATGAACGTCCAGCAGTAGATTTGGCATAATGGAGAGTGCCATGGTTCGATAGGACATATTACATCATTAGGTTCACATACACATATAGATCATTAAGGCTCAGCAGATAGATTTGGAAGAACCGATTGTGCCATGGTGCGATAGGATATATATTACATATAGCTATAAATAACTATATTAGTAGGGAGCAACAGCTAGCTCTAATGATGATAGCTGTGATCTGAAGATTCTTGCAGGGCTGTTAGAAGTGATCTTCAGGTATGACACGGAAATCATTAGAGTAGTCCTTTGTTGTCGAAGATCTGTCCATCATCAAGTGAGGTTGGCAGGTCTTCATCGTCGTCTGTTGACTGCTCCTGGCCATAAGGATAGACACCAGTTTCTTGAAGGTTGACCAGGGCCTCATTAGTGTACTGCTGAAGGTATTCGCAGCTGGCCTCTACATTGAGAAGAACATTATTGAGCTCCAGGCCATCTGGAGTAGACCCTAGGCTTAGCCTGCTGCTAACCAGATGGTTAAGGTTGTTGACGATGCTCTGTTTCGTGCTCAAGGATCCATCCCATCCTTTGCTCAGGAGCTTGCTTTTGCCAATGCTCTCTTGCAGCTTTTGTTTCAGAGATGCATTGTCCCTCTTCATTGCCTTAAGCTGCTGACCCAACAGTACATTTGCCTTTTCCACAGTCTTTAGTTGATCATAATGATAATCTTTTTGAATCACACCCTCGTAAGCATCCATGTACTTAATTGTTGCAGCAGCCACATAATCCTGAGCTTCTGCTAGATCCTGGTGCTGTGAGGTAAACAGGGAAACTTTGGCAGGTGACCTCCCGAGCTGGATCTTGATTGGGTAAAAGGTAACAATGACCTCTAGACGCGTGCCCTCTGTTGGGCGCGCCGAGTAGGTGGCCGCTGGGAGGCCAACCTTCTCTATCATAGCATCAAGCAGAATCTTAGACGAAATTGGAACAGAAGCCATTGTTGGGACCTGCCGCAAGCGAGAGAAAGCGTCACTGGAGAAAATTTTGGCTCAAGTATAGTACCACCTGCAGGTCTATATGGGTAGGAAGAAGAAGGGAAAACGGTGGGTGAGGATTTGTTTCTTCGGGTTGGATTTTTCGACGAGAAGAGCGATTCTAAGTAGATACAGATGCCCAGGATCAATTTGCTATAATCTATAATCTATATTGGACAGGGTTGCTGAAATGAAAGAAAACTATTAGACAGACCTTTCGTTTTCACCTAGTTTGTTTATATCGGGTAGGGAAAAGTTTAAGATAATCGAAAGCAGAGGCGCAAGCGCCTTTAGGTGCATCATGCATTGGTGCCTCAAAGGCAGTCACACGCTGAAGAAAAGTGGGACGAAATAGGAGTTTACCTGCTGAGAAAGACGGCGTTGACCGGTGGGAGAAGGGGCGCTGGTCAGATCGGCAGAGAAATCGTGGATATATAACAAGCACGAGGGAAAAGGCATGAGAAGGGATCAAAGGGGAGTAAAACACAACGGTGCGAAAATAGTACCCTGGGGAAGAGTTCATCGACAGCAGGCTTCGTGGCTTCCATGCTGAGCTTGGCGTCGGTGCTGCCGCAGGTTAGATCTGAGCAGGCGACGAGGAAGAGTGCAAGGAGAGGGATGGATAAGACGAGAGGAGAAGGAGAGGATAAGGGCGTCTCGCCAGGGGGCTCGGAGGTGAGAGTTACCGCCATTGGGCCATAGGTAGGTTGCGTCTGGGCTGCACAGTTTTTTGATGGCCCATGTATGATTTAGTCAGCCCACGAGCAGCGTTGCTTGTAGCCCGTGAGGAGTCGAATATGAAGTGGCAGCGAATGGATCCACCGAATCTTTTTCCTTTGTCCCTTTCTTCATTTATTTATTTGTTTTTTTCATTGTTTGCTATTTTCTTCTATTGCTTTCTTCTACTTAAGCCTGCGTAAGATATATCTAGTTAGGTTGAACATGCAGGGTTTATGACCGTGGTAGGGACGAGACTACCATTATAATTGCACATACCTGGCCCTAGAGATGCAACGGTGTGGGTTTATCCTAAATGAGAAGAGAAGCTGGTGTGGGTTTATCCTAAACGGGATTTTCTTATTTAGAGCTGGTACCTTAGATTTTCTTTGATCCGTTTTTTATGTGCAGGCTCGCAATTGGTTTCATGGTTGTATGGAGGGCTATGTTTTGATAAATTTCATCATCGAAGTGTGTGTGTTCGCTTCAATTTGTTTGGACAGTGTCAACAGTAGTAGGATCATGAGCGCCTAAAACTTAGGATTAAATAGCAAGTAGGTTTACCATACAAGGATGGACTCAAAAACAGGAAACACTACAGTGGTAATTATGCGTGTGTCACATAGCCTGGCTAAATAAATATTTGTAGCAAATTAAAATAGTCATGAGGTACAGAGGGTACACCAACAAAGGGTTAATAACAATATCCATAGAACATGAAAATAGGCTAGTTCAGATCATAAATAAGGAAGTGTATAATTGGGGGTCGCCAAACACTTGGTTTGCAAACATGCGACAAACATAGTAATAGGCTATTCTGGGCACTTGGCTAATCATGTGAAAACAGCAATGGCAAAGCAGTTTTCACTTGTCTTGGTGGACAGGGCTTTAGTTGTTAGATCCAAAGTAGCGAAGTGCAGCCTCGATGGCATTAGCAGACGCAATTGCAAGAGCATCATCATCACCATTAGTGGACGCAGATCCCTGTGACATGGTCAACCTAATTATTAGGAATTCTGAAAGAAGAAACCATGGAAAAGAAAGAGGAATCTAAATTTGATAGAAATCTCTACTCCTAATATAGCAGTTGGTGAATAGTCTTCCGGTTCTTTTTCGCTGGTTTTTTTCGTCCTCACTCCCACCTCTCAATTCCCCCGCAGCAACGATCCCATCTCTCAGTTTCGTTGGTTTTTTTTCGTCGGTTTTTTTTCGTCCCCACATGCCATGCCGCCCCTCCTCTCGATCCATCGCTCCCGCTACGACCTCTTTCTCTCCCTCGTCTCCCGCTCCACCGCCGCCCATCTCCCTCCTCCCGCCGCCCTCATCGCTCCACCGCCCGACCTCTTCTTGAAGCGACGGCAGGAGCAGCTCCACCTCTCCATTCCCCGTGATAACACTCAGCACCCCCACCCCATGCCCGGCCGCCGCTAGGGTTTGGGAAGGAGATGATGAGCAGAGCGGTCAAATCCGTGTGGACGGTGCCTCCCAAGCTCCCGTCAGGCGAGAGCCGGAGGCCGCCACCCTCCCTCACGTGCATCGCGGTTCGGATCGGCCGTCGGCATGCTTGAGGTGT
Organism: Aegilops longissima; assembly: GCA_021605205.1. Lineage (NCBI taxonomy): Eukaryota > Viridiplantae > Streptophyta > Magnoliopsida > Poales > Poaceae > Aegilops > Aegilops longissima. The sequence goes on along the minus strand of CM038677.1, from coordinate 397,317,545 downwards.
AGCCTTTCCCTTCCCTATCTCTCTCTCTCTCACTCCTACCATCCTGGTTTCACGAGTTCCATTTGCTTGCGGAGTGGGCATGGATGGGCGGTGTTGGGCTCCAAGGGAAGGGAGTGGATCGTCCTTGACATGCTCGCCGCCGTGCCATCCGTGTTCCTCCAACGATGGCCCGTATCGCCACGTCCGTGTCCTCAGATCCTAATTATGCTATGGCATCTGATTTTGCACATATTAGGTACCAAAGTTGATTTTGTACACTGTTGTTGCTGAGATCGCTACCCTTATCCTTAGTTTTGCAGGTAGAAAATTAAGGAAATCAAAGTCAAGAACTGAAGATTCTATGCACTCTGTATACAAGAAGTAAAAGCTGCCCATTCCTACAACAAGTATGCATATGAGCATATCACATACGGATAAGGATCCACGAGTGGGTATTACTTTCAGAATGTTTGTTAGAATCATTCTTTATACGAACTTGATTATACTTTCAGCCACAGAGCTGCAAATTTCGTGGGCTAATGCATGATATGATAGCATAATATAATCTGGAGGACCTTCAGACTTGGCTCTCTGCTGGGGTGAAGGCTGTGAAGTGGTTTGCCGCAGATTCAGAGGCCATTTTCTTACCAATTTGTACATGCTCTACAGTTCAGAGCTGGTTTTATTTCTCCTTAAAGAAATCCGGTTTAATTTACTGCTGGTTTTTGCTTTATCTTCTTTAGCTCATATTCTTCTATAACATGGTGCTTTTTATCTCTTATGAGCGTAAGCAGCACGCATCGCAGTGCTCGACAGTGACAAGCAGGTTCTGCAGGGTACCATGGTGCTATGTGTCAATGGCTTAAAATTGCAGTCAGGAGGATGTTGTCGGGCCTCCTGGGACGGATATATCCTACTAAGTGAAAGTTGCCGCGGCAGAGACTGACTTTACTTCTTCTTCAGGTGTTCTATTCTATTTAGTTAAATTAATTGAAGGTGACCTAATTGAAGCATTTGTTTCTCATGATCAGATTGGCCGATGATACAACATGCACTCCAACCTGGCTTGGAAAGGTAAGGGAGAAAATCTAAGAGCCTTGCATAAGCTACAACACTTTTTTTTAGAGCAACGACAATGTTGTCGTGAGAGTTATGCTCAACTCTTGCCGGTACAAAAGGATTTTCTACTTAACACCCCACTCCGCACCACTAAATATCAAGAGATTTGGTTTATGTGTTTATCAGTGATGTTTTCAACTGTCTATTCATTTTAGATATGGAATTAATTTTTAGAAGCAACAATTGTTGTAAGCTAGCAGAATATCAATAGTTTATACAAGGTTTTTCATCTATTTGTATGATACATGATTACAACAAACATATGCTTTTATTTTTAATTTTTATGGTAGTCTCTACTCCTAAAGAGGGAGTCCGTAAGCAATAATTTCTTTTTATGTGTTGAATCACTGGTGTTCTCAAGGCTTTCCAAATTGACCTTTACCAACAAAGCTCGACAAGGCGGTGTTCGAGGGTGTGCCTAGGTGAAACACATGGTCTCCATCACCCTTTCCTTCTAGAGCCGAAGACAGTGTGTGCAATTTGATGAAATACAGATATCTGGTGTTTTAATCAATATGCCGCATACTTTTTTCATATGTCCTTTGTTGCAAAAATCTATGTATAATTTAATTTATTTCCCGGTTTACCTCAACAAATGACGTTCTACTTGGCATCAAATAATGAATGTAAATGATCTAGAACTATTTGCTTTGGTGCTTAATGGATCACATCATGCATCCTATTTACATTGCAATGCTTTACACCTAATGTTATTTTTCGAGTCATGGAGCAGCGGTGGTGCCTTTCTATACCATATTTGGAAATAGAATAATGTTGATTTTGTTTCCTCCGATGACGGGGAGGCAAGCCCAGGATCACATTCTTGGCCCGATTGAAGGAACGACGATTTTCGGGATTGACATGGATGGATTTTCTTGAACATGACGGTGTCATTTTTGTTGCCATATTGAACACTATAGATCATTAGTTCAGAGGTTTCCTCTCATTTTTTTGCCATTGAACACTAAAGAAATGGCAGGGACAGAAGAATATAAACATAGATTTCTCGCTCTACATATCTCTTTTCTGTAGGAGGCTCGTGATGGCACACAACAATGAAGGGGACGAGATAAAATAGGAGGATGTCTGAGGAGCAGGGCCAAGACTAAACAAAAAACGAAGAATGCCTTTTCATTTCATGATCATAAAACACTACTAAGCTTATTTTTCATATGGCAACTGTCGGAGCTAAGAGGCAGCCCCCGAAGCACCAACACGAAGCCAACTGGTCTGCCATCTCCCAAGATATGGATGAGTTCTCGTGATCCCCACCCTACTCCCTCACCTCCTCCAAATTCCTCTCATCACCCACTCATGGCAGAATCAGCAGCGCGCCACGCGGATGGAACCCGGCCGAGATCATGGAATGCTTCCTTATAGGGCTCACCAAGATTGCTATTCTGAACTTTTTTGTAAACAAAGTGAAGAGTGGGACATGGTCTGCACTTGTGCTAATATAAAATATCTGATACTTGTGTAGGTGCAGGTTTTGTTTTAACATTCCAATTCTTGTTTATCCTTTTGTTGCTGAAAATTCTTTACTAATTATGACATTCATTTTATTTCTTCTAGATGTAACTCGATCCACTGTGTCCGATCATAAGGTGATAATGGCGGCACAACAGAGGAGGAGACGATGGCGAGCCCCCCCCCTCCTCCAACTATAGCAATCCACCGGGGCGGCACAAACGACCTTCATCTCTAGATGCTTCCTTGCACACCGATGAGATTCACGCCGATGGTCTTGACTTATGACCAATGCCCTTCAGCTGAAGTCCCTATAGTACCCAAGGTCGAGTGATCATCTGCTGCGCCTCACTGTGTCCTAACTCGACCAATGTCCTTGACCTCTGGTAGCTCATTCACTTTTTAGTGTTAGATCTCCTTCATCAAGGTTTGATGTTCTTGTACTATTTTTATGAGACATGGTCACGGTTTCTTTATGCATGATTTTTTAAAGAAATCAAAGATCTTGTTATGTAATGTTTAGTATCTCTTTGTACCTCTGATTTATGCACCAAACTAGAGGGGGGCCATGAAGGCATGGATGTTCAATATTTTTTCCAATAATATATGGTGAAAAAAAATTGATTTTCGTATACTTGTGTCTTTTCATGTTCACTTGGTCCATTAGTTTAATTTTTCTTGAACTTCTATTTGGAAGGAGGCAAATTGATCAAATGACACCATCTCACATCTCAGTGCTAGTCTATTGCAACATTGGCACATATTATTCTGATATGTAATATTCTGAATAATAATTTGATTATGTCCAAGTGAACAGTAGAAGAATTATCTGTCACGTGCATATTTGACATGGAATGCAGGAAGGGCCACAACTAATTGATGTTCTCATAATGCTACCATAATACTATGGTTCTCCTTTCTCGATTCGCGAAGAGTTCACCTCAAGAATTTGCTTTTCTTTTGGTTCACTTTCAATTACCCTTTGTCAACCCCTCTCTCATTTGATTGCAGGATACTGTGCTTACTCCCATCTCCCGTGGATCACAGGCTTTCAAAGGTGGGGCATGGGCTCAGAGGTGAGGCCACTAGCGGTTCAACATTTTGCACATACAAGAAAATAAAATCAAGGTTCTGCTGCTGAACAGATATTGTGTTGTAAACTTTAATATATACACACACATGGATAAGTCAGTTAATGATTGCCTTCTGTGATCAAATTGGCTTGCTATTGTGAAGGAAATGAGTTGGTTGCTTCTGCTTCTGTGATCATGGGTTAGTTGGAAATCAGAACGTACGATTAATTATTAGAGAATGTCGCTCGCAGTTAATTTCTATAAATCTGCACTACAAGCTAAATGTGTGCAATTTCTGTTGGGTTCCAATATAGAAATTTGGACAATATATAAGGATCAATACAAATCTTGCTGCCTTCTGATGAATAGATCTTTCAAAGGACATCTTCTAATACAGCAGCCACACATTGTTCTTACATATAAATCATATAAATGGATTCGTTCAGATTTATTTTGTTTCATGCATGTCCATGAAAGTTCTCTCATCTTTTGATATGTGTTTTCTGTAGGGACTTACTTGGTGTGAAAATTATGCTCCTGCTTTATTAGCTAATATCAGGAACTATGTTTTAGTGTTTATTCCTTACCACTTCCATCCAATAAACTAATGTGCCTACTTTTGTACAATGTTCTTAACTGAAGTGGATTGTTCATGCAGGCACAAATTGGACTGACAAATGCTGATAGAGGAGGAGAACACCATGCAAGTACGTATGTGCCAAAATTGATAGATTTACCTCTAGGCATTGCATTATTTGCCGCACTGTAGGTGTACTCTTTAAATAATTTGTAGGAGATAGCAAAGGACTAGATGAAGGATCCATTCCTTTTAGAAACAGGTGGAAAGCATTCAGTTTAGTAAATATTGTATATACCCTTCTCCTGAAAAGTTCGATGTTGTTGCTTGGGAAAAAGGAAAATGCTCACAGATCAAATCCTTTGGTACAATGATTAATTTTTAGGGATGCAAATTTTTAACTTCAGTCATGCTTTATTGGTCGTTTTTCTCCAATAATTATCTTCCATGTAGTATAAACATCTGGAGGTATAATTAGTTTTTATTTTATTTTGTACTATAAGATAATAACAATGCATACAGTGGAGACTGAATTAGCTTAGGACATCAAAGGAAGTTCCTTTTGTAACTTGAATAGTGTTCTTTCATATGTGTTGATAACAGTCTGCCTTTAATTAGTTTCTAGACATACTTTCCAAGTCTCATACCTGTATTATTCCTCTGTTTTCTCCTTTCAGTCCAATTATTTCTTGAGAACTAAAATAATCATATACTCTCTCCGTCCAGAATTACTTGAGGTGAACTCTACGTCTAGATACATCCATTACAGTGTCAAGTGTCTAGATACATCCATTACAGTGTCAAGTAACTCTGGACGGTCGTTTCTCTTGATTTTTGAACCAAGTGTTATCTTGTTTTCTCGATAGGCAAGAAAGGTCCAACTGGCAAAAACATACGAGGATGTTTCTGCACTTCTCTTCCTCTATTGAGTTTATAATGCATATGAAAAAAATGTATACCTGTTTCTGTTCTGGCGACTACATTATTGAGGTTATTGATGCTACTGTTTCACTGGTTTATTACAATATCTTTGATGACCTACTAATCTTTTGTTTGAATCATGCTTGTATAAATCCTTCTTGAGGTTGCCGAAGTCAGACACCAGAAGTTGTGGCGAGGATGTACCAAGCGCACGCAGGTGATGAACACCCAAGGAATAATGCACCTATATAGGATTAGGAATCTGTTTGTATCAATGAAATTGTTGTGCATGCTCGTAGGTATATGTTCTCCTATCTTGGCAAATGAAATGATTGATTAGAAAACTATTTTTGATAGATGAAATGGATGGATGTATGGACATCTTGTTATGCAGATGTCATGTGTGAAACTCTTTTCAGTTGTATTGTCTTGGCCCGTTTAGGATGGCACAACCAGTTTCTACCACAACTATTGCGGTATCAAGTATCAAGGTGAGGCACTTATATGTGATTATCAGTCAACATGAGCTATAACAAGTTGAAGGTCCAGCTATCTCCAGGGGTTCACTGCCACAGACCGATGGGTTTGAATTTTGATGTGTGTGTGAGTGGGGTGTAAGAGGAAATTTGAGCTGACTGCATCATGCACAACTGCCAGAGGTGGCAAGTTTGGATAGAGGGTGGAGAGACAAAAATAGTGGATGAAATAAGAAAAAGAAAAGCAGATGAAGCGTTTTTAATGGTAAAAGAATTGTCGATAACACCACCGTATTTGCACGAGTATCATAAAGGTTTATATTAAACTACAAAAATATGTATGCTCTGTAGCAATGGATGGGCAATTAACTTGCGATGGATTCAGGGAAATACACCATCCAGTTAACGTCTAGGGGGGGAAAGGAGCCATCGACGTGGTTGCACAAGACACCAATTTACACGAGGTCACCTCGGCATTGAAAATCGACACTGGAGGGCGGATCGATGACACAGATCGCCGAGGTAGAAATCGTATTGTATGAAGCCCATGGCACCGGAAATCGCCATGGGATGGCCATATTGATGTCGTTGCTGAATCCGGCTACTCACCGTGACATATATGTGCTCACCACAGCTCATCAGATCCGACCAAAACAGATAACCGGGGAGGGGATGGGCGACATAGTGATTGATGGGAGGGGAGGGGATGGTGAGCGTGGATGGAAGGTGGCAGCGACATGCCATGGTGGGGAGATATGGTGGCAGCAACGCCGTGGCAGAGAGAACGGGTGTGAGGGGTGGTTGCAGTGAGAGAATCGGTTGCGAGGGGGACACGAGGTCCATTATGCTAGAGTCAACACGAGGTCAGAAGTTTTGCGAGAAGGAAACTATCCGGACGTTGGCAACATTATTTGATAGCTGGCTTGGGATAGACAACGACGTCTCATCGTGCAACATGATAAGTAAAGTATTTTTTCTATTGTTATCATGGTTTATTGTTATTTCTAATAGCTTCACTTTTAGATTTATCTTCCCTATGCATCCATCGGCCGATACATTTTATACGTCATCGATAAAGAGGCACGTCGTCTATATATTATGGACCCTATTCAAACATCACAATTGTTAGAGGATAAATGTTTGAGGCATGCACTGAAATTAAAAAGTTTTGCAAGGGATTTCAAAGAAGCACTCGAAATAAAGCTGCCTGGTTGAAATTCCAATATATCTAAATGACAACATTTATTCCATTTGGTATTTCAACGAGTATAGGCGGGTAATGAATTCATAATAAAAACATTTATTTTTGTTATCACTATATTCTTTATATTATTAATTTAAAAAATTGCAGGAATGTGTCTGGCTATTTTGTTTTTCATTTTATGCTTTGGTGGAACGGTAAAAAATTAGTCAAGCCGGTTTGCAGCGTGAGTATTGTCCGTTACATGTTTTAAGACGTTCGGTGTGAAATTTTCATACTTACTACATATAATGGTTGTGCAAGATGGGTATGAGTTGAGGAAACAGTTTTTAATATACTTGCTAAAACATCGTAGGAATGAAGCTAAAGGCAACTTTCCTGATATTGTGAAAGAATTTTTTAAGCGCATCATCTAGATATTGATAGTTTTGTAATAGATGTTAAGGTCGAACATCGCTCAGTTTGTTACATGCACATGTCCTTAATCTTTCTATTTGTTATCAATTTGCATTGCAAAATTGGACTTCAATTATTCAATAATTGCGTTAGTGTTATATTGTTTGTACGTGTGAAATTTAACATGTAACTTTTGCAAATTATTTCAAGAGCCCGTGGCAACGCACGGGCACTCTACTAGTACTAATAGCAGATGAAAGAAAGGATTTAGCGAAGTTGGCGTTATGACCTAGGCATAATCTTTTTTCTGCCAGACAAGGATATGTGCATGGGGCAGACTCCTCTTCTGGAAGTCCACGGAGTGGAGGACTGAAAAACAAGAGGGCAAGTGAAGAACAGGAAAAGTAAGATGCATGGAGAAGAAAAAGTGAAGGAAAGCAAGAGAAGCCACTGGCTACATTACCAGTAACTACAGGCCCAAACACCTGCCCGGTCTTAATTTTTTTCCAGGTATTCAAGGAGTTTCAGTTGATACACTTGAGCAGTAAAATCGGCCTCATCGACTGCCTGTTGTCCATGCTCAAGACCCTGAACTATCTCAGGCCAGTTTGGATCATACGTGAAGTTTGTGAAAATATTAGGTGAACCATGGACACGTGAAACAGCAACAACATCGTGGAAGTTTTCAATCATGCAACAAAGTTTGCCCGCATAAGATACTGGCATTATATTTTCTTGTTGACCTCAGACTCGGTAACTCTATCAAATCCAGTAGCATCAGCAACATGCTGGTGCTTTTCAGTGTTCATGTTGTCCTAAACATTTTTACAGAACGTTAGTTGAGAAGTGAGAATATCATGAAGTGGTGTAATGGTGTTTCATTGAAGGCAGGAAAGTACACACATGAGGTAAATAGTAAGGAAAGACGACAGGATAGCAAGCAACCTGTGGTTCATATAAGCAGATGAATCTTCTATATGTATAGATGGATGAAACAAAATGTGTGGTGATTGGCGAGTAACAGTCGATTCAGTAGTTGGTATATGTAATTTTACAATCATGAACAAGCCAGGAAAATAAATAAGTTGCTGCAATATAGGAAAACCATGAACTGGAGCAGAGCGCTCTTTTCACCTAGACAAAGTCAAGGGTAAATATCAGGCTATTTGACTGAGACAGTGAATACACAGGGATTTGTCTCATTTTCATACACCGTTTATAGTTTTCAATGAAACGAAGGCAAACACAGGCGCATTAAACGGTGGAGCAACATAAGTTGAATCTGAGATCTACAAAAATACCTCTGCAGGCAGAACGGACGGGGCAACAAGCGGTACAAATCGTCGGCAACGAAGACGGAAGGGCGGACGAAAGTCTGCATAAAGGAACGAGCAGTAAACTTCCAGGGAAGTAAGGAGGCCTAGAAATCTAGTGCTGCAATGGTAAGAGAGCACTGAAGAAGGGACGAACTCACCCGAAGCAGAGAGGATTAGGTTTCGGTTGGTCTGAAGGAGAGGATAAGGCAGAAGGAATGGACCTGGCTAAAAAGGTTGTATCTGTCATGAGGTTCTTAGCCCATGAAATAATGGGCCTGCATTTGGGCTGGCGGGTGGAACCTTTATATATGCTGAAGTTTATGTACGTGACCATTTTCTTTTATGGCCGTGAGTGAAGGTGTGCTTGCAGAGTGTGAAAATATACGCGATTTATTATAGGGTTAATCATTAGTTTTATAGGACACGTATTATATCGCGAGGCTAAACTGATAGAACTAAAAAGAAAGTGCTGAACTGCCTACTTTTTATTTGAGCACCCTTTTTTGAATCATAAATTGTATGAAGGCAGAAAGAACGTAAATAAAGACTGTGAAGATAACATGTGAAAAATAGAACATTTCCACAGTAATGAATAATCAGGTGGATCACAATTCTGTAATCTCTACTGCAGTAGGTATATATCAGTTATATATTAGGGCAAAAAGATTTATATTGGAAGGGTTCAAAGAAGTGTAATTAAAATCCAGTGCCGTGCATGTGGATTTTAAACAACAGAACATCTGTTTTGTGAAATGGGATGATTAATTAAAAAGAAAGACCGATAAGGGAGAGTTATCCTTAGGAGGACACCTCTGTAGTGGCATAGCCAGAACATAAAAATAAAAAGATACGCGAGGGAGAAGTAGTAGGCAGCAAGCGACAGATTGCATGGTGCAAAAGCGTAGTCATATTAGTCTGACTTATACTTATTTACAGAAACACCCAAATAATGAAGGCTGCCCAGTTTAGGTAGATATGTCAGCACTGCGATCCCAGCTTGATGAGGACATCAATACCATTGTTACACCCACAGCCCCTGCTGCTATACATACTGGACCAATTACTAGAGCTCGCGCACGCCAATTGAATTATCAGGTACTTTCGTTTCTTGGTAACGATTCCAATGTTCATGAGAATATGATGCTGCCTAAATTGGATACATTTGTTTTGCTTACAAATGAAGGGCCTACCATGGACAAGAAAGATGAACCTTGGAGCAAGTTCAAGCATGGAGATGTTGGCATGCATAAGGGGAACAAGAACGGAGTTACAAGTGATGATTCCGGGACTTTGAAGCCACCCTAATGAGTGCATGAGGCCTTGGACGAAATATACAAGATGCCACTTCATAATATTAGTCCATAGGCTATTCTAGGTGCTCGTCACCTTATTATTGGGCCAGGCCCATGTAATTTCGAAATACTTAAGTATAGGCTGTTTTAGAGTCCGTATGTGTGGGGAAACAAGAGATAGGGTTGATTTGGACCCTCCACCAAGGGCCACGAAATTCCCTCTTCCTCCATATATACAGCCCTTAGGGCACCGTTTAGACCTTGGGTTTTGTTTAGATTAAAAGTTCGCCATAGCTGCAACTTGGCGACTTCGTTTGTGTTCAACGACTGACAAAGGCGTCCACAGAACCCCACCTTGATCAATAAAGCTTTCATCTTATATTCGCAATATCCAGATTGCAATCTTAGTTTCTTGCTTGTTCTTCGTTTGCTCGCAGGAAAGCAGACCCTCGTGGTCGGGTTGATCGTGCTCGGCGTGGTCAATAACCTCTCGGAGTTGGTTTAGCGATTGCTAAAGGCGCGACGTCCTCGCACGTTCGTGGTCGATCGTCAAAGTCGACTTCCTCCAAAGCGAAAACCAACATCTCATCGAAAGGCGGACACCTTTGCCTCTATCAAGTGGTATCAGATTTTCAGTTGCTCGGTGAGATTTTACAGTTTTTAATAGATTAGATCGAGTCTGTTCTTCATACCTAAAGTCCGGAAAAAGCCACACAAAAAAATTAGGGTTAGTTCATCATATCCGAACCAATCGAGCCTTTGCATAATCTTTTTAGGGTTTTGCTTTGTTGAATTTTGGTTGCATCGTCGTGTCAAGTTCTTGGTCTTAGAGTCTAGTCTTTTAGAGTTTGAGTTCGGTCATAAGTTGTCACGCCGCGCCGCACCATCATCATCGCCTTGCCATCTACCACCATTGCTTATCCGCCCACTACGAATCCGTATCCATATACCACCACCAATCCGTATCCATATACCACCACCGCTACCATATACCACCATTGTCATATACCACCACCATATATCCACCACCAATCCGAAGTTCCTTGCATATTAGGATTGTTTTCGAGATCCATCTAGTTTCCGATTCGTGTTTTCCTTGCCGAGTAGGTTTCGGAAAAAAAAAAGAGTCTAGAAACCACCTCGTTTAGGCCCAAAATTTTCGAAACGCACTTGTCGAAAAAATTTCGGCTATCCTATTTTAGGTGTTTCTAAGCGTATTGAGACAATCGCCATTATAGAAAGTTTTTTGACCCGTTTCAGTTTTTGGGTCCGGCGATCGAAAAAAAAAATTTTTGGTCGAAAAATTTCGTGCCCATCTGTCGATTTGACACAGGAAGAGTTTTGAGACACTCGCCATTATAGTGATTTTTCGCAAAAAAAAAAAGAGCAGCGCAAAAAAAAAAAAAAAAAAAAAAAAAAAGCGAAAAAAATTATTCAGAGTGTGCTTTTCCGTTGTTTCCGCAGCGCCGTGATTTTGTTAGTGTTCTAGGCTCGCGTCTCTAGCACGGTCTAGCCTAGGACCAAAGACAAGATCGTCGTTGAGCGTTTATTCAACTTTGCATCTCTCGAATTGATTATTCTTGACCCTTTTTGCTACCATATTATAAGCCTTCCAGCTCCACATACATCTACATCGTCGTTTGACTCTCCCCGTAATCGCTCTATCCAAGCTTTGAGAGTTTTGACTACATCGGTTCCGATCACCGCTTCTTCTTTGGGTAAGAACTGGTAAGAATTTGAGATTTACTGACGGATTTGTGATATCCACCACACCATCACCACCACTTCCTAGTAGTCTGTCGAATCATATTCTTGTGTGTTTCTATTGCTGCTAACCATGGCAGGATCACAAGTCGATTTAGACCGACCGGGAGAACATGACAAACAAAGCGCTACATGATAAGTTTCAACAAATGATGAGTGGGCGGTGGACGATGTGCTAAATAGATTTGAAGAGGCCATGGAGAAGATAGATGGCATTGAGAAGGCGTTGAAACAAAGCTCGATAACAAGTTTAATGAATTGCTCGCGTCTACCACCACCACCACCGGCTGCACCTAACGCACTCTACTACAACAACATGGACTACCTCCACATCGCTGAAACAGCCCTCCGCCGAAGCTTCCGTGTCCCTCTTCACCTGGCCAAGCTGCGGGTGCTGCTTGTTGATACTACGTGGCTCCTGCTGCTGCGGTGGGGAGGATGATTATGTAAGAGCTACGAGGATGAGGTTGATCAACATCGAACTACGTGCAACCACCAGCTCCACAACCACCGGTCGTCCACATGCAAATAATGGCAATGTTAGGGCTCCCCTTCAGTGCGAGATCATGACCATCTCCCTAAACTGAAATTGAATATTCCACCATTTGAGGGTAGATATGTTCCGATATATATCTTACTTGGGAGTTAGAAACTGAACAACGATTTACATGTTTACAATATCCCGAGGAGAGACGTGTTCTGCTGCTTGTTTGTGCTTTCACTAGCTTTGCATGTGTTTGGTGGTCTGAACATTGTCGATTATATCTTGTTCCAGCTACTTGGGCTGCTTTGAAAACTGCTATGCGTACTCGTTGGGTTCCACCATATTATCAACGTGAATTACTTCAAAAATTGCAGCGCTTAAGACAAGGAAAAAATTCGGTGAAGAATATTATCGGGAATTACAAACCGGCTTGATTAGATGTGGTATTGTTGAGGAGAATGAAGCTATGCTTGCACGTTTTCGGGTGGATTAAATAGAGATTCAGACCATTCTAGACTATAAGGATTATAATAATATCACTCGATTATTCCATCTTGCTTGTAAAGTGAACATGAAGTGCTTGAGGATCGATGAGCGTTGGCGCGAACTAACTTTTCTGCAGTCGACCTTCATCATGGACACCACGTGCATCATCTACTTCCACACGTTCTACTACACCGGCACCTCCATCGGCTGCCACCTCCAACCGTGATACAAGAAAGCAGGCACAACCACCACTATCGCCAAGAGTACACTGCTGGGCCTACAGAGCTCTTCTTCTTCCATGGCGTCAACAGGGCACACAAGTGATATTATTTGTCGTCGTTGTAAGGGAAGAGGACATTTTCTTGAGAGAATGCCAATCTCAGCGTGTGATGATTGCTACCGAGGATGGTGGGTATGAGTCGCTAGTGACTATGATGAAGAGACTTTGGCTCTTATTACACATGAAGAACACGGTGGAGATGATTACGATCTTGAGACGCAATACATGGCTGCTGAAGATGCCGCGGTATGAATGTTTAGTTGCTCAACGTGTTTTGAGTGTGCAGGTTACACAAGTGAGCAAAATCAGAGGCATAACTTGTTCCATACAAAGGGAGTTGTGAAGGAACGTTCTATTAGCGTCATCATAGATGGAGGAGCTGCAACAACTTGGCTAGCATGGATATGGTGGAGAAGCTTTCTCTCACCACAAGACCACATCCACATCCTTACTACATCCAATGGTTCAACAACAGCGGCAAGGTTAAGGTAACACGCATCGTTCGTGTGTATTTTAGTATCTCTACATATGCTGATTATGTTGATTGTGATGTGGTACCTATGCAAGCATGTTCCTTATTACTTGGTAGACCATGGCAATTTGATAAAATTCTGTACACCATGGTAGAAACAATCAAGATACTCTTGTTCACAAGGATAAAATATTACTTTGCTTCCTATGACTCTGATTCCATTTTGAAAGATGATATTAATAGAGCTAATAAAGCAAAACAGGAGAAAATAAGAGTGACAATCAGATTGTGGCAAAAGAATTTGAGCAACAAATGAAGCCTAATAATAAAACATCTAATGTTGCTTCGAAATTAAAGCGAAAAGTGCATGTTTATTTGCCACCAAATCGATATTGATGAGCTAGATTCTAGTAAATCTGTTTGCTATGCTTTTGTGTGCAAAGAGGCATTATTTTCATTCGAGGACGTGCCTTCCTCTTTGCCCCCGCTGTCACTAACATTTTGCAGAGTTCACGACGTCTTCCCACAAGGCGTGCCACCGGATTACCACCTATTCGAGGGATTGAGCATCAAATTGACTTAATTCGGTGCATCGCTACCCAACCGCGCACCATACCGTACCAATCCGGAGGAGACGAAGGAGATTATCGTCAAGTCATGTGAGCTGCTCGACAAAGGTTATATACGCGAATCTCTTAGTCCTTGTCTTGTTCCTATTATACTAGTGCCTAAAAAGGATGGTACGTCGGCGTATGTGTGTTGATTGTAGAGGCATTAATAATATTACTATTCGTTATCGTCATCCTATTCCTAGGCTAGATGATATGCTTGATGAATTGAGTGGCTCTACAATATTCTCCAAAGTTGATTTATGTAGTGGATACCATCAAATTCGTATGAAATTGGGAGATGAATGGAAAACAGCATTTAAAACTAAGTTTGGATTATATGAGTGGTTAGTCATGCCTTTTGGGTTAACTAATGCACCTAGTACTTTCATGAGATTAATGAATGAAGTTTTCCGTGCTTTCATTGGACGATTTGTGGTAGTTTACTTTGATGATATCTTGATTTATAGCAAATCTTTGGAAGAACATTTGGAACATTTACGTGCTGTTTTTAATGCTCTACGTGATGCACGCTTGTTTGGTAACCTTGGGAAGTGCACCTTTTGCACCGACCGAGTATCTTTTCTTGGCTATGTTGTTACTCCACAGGAATTGAAGTTGATAAAGCCAAGATTGAAGCTATTGAGAGTTGGCCGCAGCCCAAAACGGTCACACAAGTGAGGAGTTTTCTTGGACTCGCTGGTTTCTATAGGCGTTTTGTGAGAGACTTTAGCACCATTGCTGCACCTCTCAATGAGCTTACAAAGAAGGATGTGCCTTTTGTTTGGGGTACCGCATACGGAAGAAGCCTTCACGGTATTGAAAGATAAGTTGACACATGCTCCTTTACTCCAACTTCCGACTTTAATAAGACTTTTGAGCTTGAATGTGATGCTAGTGGAATTGGATTAGGAGGTGTGTTATTACAAGATGGCAAACCTGTTGCATACTTTTCGAAAAATTGAGTGGGCCTAGTCTGAACTATTCTACTTATGACAAAGAATTATATGCTCTTGTTCGGACTTTAGAGACATGGCAACATTATTTATGGCCCAAAGAATTTGTTATACATTACGATCATGAATCTTTGAAACATATTAAAAGTCAAGCTAAACTGAATCGTAGACATGCTAAATGGGTTGAATTCATTGAGACTTTCCTTATGTCATTAAACACAAGAAGGGTAAAGAAAATGTTATTGCTGATGCTTTGTCTCGTCGCTATACTATGCTTTCACAACTTGACTTCAAAATATTTGGTTTGGAGACCATCAAAGATCAATATGTGCATGATGCTGATTTTAAAGATGTAATGCAGAATTGTAAAGAAGGAAGAACATGGAACAAGTTCGTTATTAATGATGGTTTTGTGTTCGTGCTAACAAGCTATGCATTCCTGCTAGCTCTGTTAGTCTTTTGTTGTTGCAGGAGGCGCATGGAGGAGGATTAATGGGACACTTTGGCGTCAAGAAGACGGAGGATATACTTGCTACACATTTCTTTTGGCCAAAGATGAGACGGGATGTTGAGCGTTTTGTTGCTCATTGCACTACATGTCAAAAAGCTAAGTCACGACTCAATCCTCATGGTTTATATATGCCTTTGCACGTGCCTAGTGTTCCTTGGGAGGATATATCTATGGACTTTGTTTTAGGTTTACCTCGAACAAAGAAGGGAGGATAGCATATTTGTTGTCGTGGATAGATTCTCGAAAATGGCACACTTTATACCATGTCATAAAAGCGATGATGTTGTTAATGTTGCTGATTTGTTCTTTCGTGAAATTATTCGCTTGCATGGTGTGCCAAATACTATTGTTTCAGATCGTGATACTAAATTTCTTAGCCACTTTTGGAGATGTTTATGGGCTAAGTTGGGGACTAAACTGCTTTTAGTACTACTTGTCACCCCAAACCGATGGACAAACTGAAGTAGTCAATAGAACATTGTCTACTATGCTTAGGGCTGTTTTGAAGAATAATAAGAAAATGTGGGAAGAATGCTTGCCTCATATTGAATTTGCTTATAATCGTTCATTGCATTCTACAACTAAGATGTGCCCTTTTGAAATTGTGTATGGCTTCCTACCTCGTGCACCTATTGATTTGTTGCCTCTTCCATCTTCGGAGAAGGTTAATTTTCATGCTAAAGAACGTGCTGAATTGATTTTAAAAATGCATGAGATAACTAAGGAAAACATTGAGTGTATGAATGCTAAATATAAACTTGTTGGAGATAAGGGTAGAAAACATGTTGTCTTTGCACCTGGAGATCTTGTTTGGTTACATTTGCGTAAGGATAGGTTTCCTAATTTGCGCAAATCAAAGCTAATGCCACGTCTTTGCTGGTCCATTTAAGGTGTTAGAGAAAATAAATGATAATGCATATAAACTTGAGCTGCTGCAGATTTTGGGGTTAGTCCCACTTTTAACATTGCAGATTTGAAGCCTTATTTGGGTGAGGAAGATGAGCTTCCGTCGAGGACGACTTCATTTCAAGAAGGGAGGATGATGAGGACATCAATACCATTGTTACACCCACAGCCCCTATTTGCTATACATCTTGGACCAATTACTAGAGCTCAAGACGCCAATTGAATTATCGGTACTTTCGTTTCTTGGTAACGATTCCAATGTTCATGAGAATATGATGCTGCCTAAATTGGATACATTTGTTTTGCTTACAAATGAAGGGCCTACCATGGACAAGAAAGATGAACCTTGGAGCAAGTTCAAGCATGGAGATGTTGGCATGCATAAGGGGAACAAGAACGGAGTTACAAGTGATGATTCCAGGACTTTGAAGCCACCCTAATGAGTGCATGAGGCCTTGGACGAAATATACAAGATGCCACTTCATAATATTCGTCCATAGGCTATTCTAGGTGCTGCGTCACCTTATTATTGGGCCAGGCCCATGTAATTTCGAAATACTTAAGTATAGGCTGTTTTAGAGTCCGTATGTGTGGGAAACAAGAGATAGGGTTGATTTGGACCCCTCCACCAAGGGCCACGAAATTCCCCTCTTCCTCCATATATACAGCCCTTAGGGCACCGTTTAGACCTTGGGTTTTGTTTAGATTAAAAGTTCGCCATAGCTGCAACCGGCGTTTCGTTTGTGTTCAACGACTGCACAAAGCGCCACGTAACCCCACCTTGATCAATAAAGCTTTCATCTTATATTCGCAATATCCAGATTGCAATCTTAGTTTCTTGCTTGTTCTTCGTTTGCTCGCAGGAAATGCCCTCGTGGTCGTTGATCGTGCTCCGCGTGGTCAATAACCTCTCGGAGTTGGTTTAGCGATTGCTAAGGCGCGACGTCCTCGCACGTTCGTAGTCGGATCGTCAAAGTCGACTTCCTCCAAAGCGAAAACCAACATCTCATCGAAAGACGGGACACCTTTGCCTCTATCACAGCTCCTGAAACATGGTGTTATTAGCTGATAATAATTCTTGCATGGTACAACTCCAGAGGCACCTGAAAATATTGAATAGGTGACTGCTCCACCGTTAATCCATTTGGAGCAGCCCAAATAGATATGACCTCTGGAATATCTTTGTTTTCATTTGGCCACATAGCACAGTCACAGAACCAAACATCAGGAGAATCATCAATTTGATGGCCGCTGTTTTCTAACATGCAATGAGCGCTCAGGATGTCTTCAATTATAGTCGGGCTGTAAAACTCAGTTGGCAGCCCTGTAACTCTTATTTGTTCTTTTCGAGAGAGGCTAGAAGATACTCCTCCAGCAGATGTGGACCATTTCTGAACTAAGAACGCACCAAAAGGTAGCTGGATTCTAGCAGCATCAATAGACAATGTGCGAAGCAAAGTTGTAGTTACTGGACCTTGGAAATATATAAGGTATTTGAACCTGCCAACTTGCTTGACTATTACTTTTCCAGGACATTCAATCTGCATTTGTTGCAAACAGCGTGTTAACTTATCCTCTGTGACAATTTTTCCCTCGTCGCAAGCCGTCAGGAGGAATGATGATTCCAATATCCGCATTTGGTCAGCTGGTATATCAACATCATTTAAATATGAATGGGAAACCATTCCTCTCTTTAGTGCCTGCAAGAAAGAAGGAATCCTCATGTGTGTTCTCTGAAGAGACTTGTTATGATGAGCTCCAACATTAATTCTGTCAACACCGATACAAAATGTCTCTGTGTTCCTGTGGGCATTGCTTTGGTTTCTTCCTTTGTCATACTTGCTGGAGACATGAATGAGTATAAACCATGGGAATGGCACAGCAGTTTTAACTGCCCATGTCGTGCAACTTACTGATCGAAGCTTGCGAAAGTTGAGATTGGCTTGACTAACATTCTCAACAATGCAATGTGGCTGCAGGGCACGCTCAATTGCTCTTCTAGTCCAGAGATGTAACGGCAAACAATAGATCTTTACCTTTAGATGTTCAGTCGCTGTCTCCATCATTTCCTCAATCAGAAAATCGTACAGTACTGCTTCCATTGGCACACCAACATTTTTCACAGGGTAGCATAGAACTTCAGTCCCATCTAGTGCCATGCTCACTCCACTGGACAGAACCGCATGTGCATAAGCTGTGGTTGCCTCATTCATTAAATCTAACACCAACTAGGATTCGTTTTCATATGGAGCATACAGATATGGTTGATATGGCAGATGAAGATGTTCTTGAATGAGTGGCGTGACGTGGTGCTCATCCATAGGAAATCCATCCCACCGTGCTAGTATGTAGTGGGAACACAGCTCCACAACCTCTCTGGTCTTGTGTTCTACTGCGCTTATAAAACCTTGTGAAGAAGAAATATCATCAATCATGTATCTCTCTGTTAACATCCACTCGCTCAATTGATCGGTTGTGGTAGTAATAAGTGTGTTAGGAAGTCAGAAAGATAAAAATATATGTATGCCTGCTCAAATGGCACTTGGTGCAGCATTAGTAAATTCATACACCTGTGGGTAGGTCGAAAGGCCAGGGGTTGTTCTCCTCCATGAGACACTCTCTGGTAACACTGAATCGATGTGTGAAGAGGGTTGTTTTTTATCTGTTGATGAACAAGAAGAATTGAGTAAAAAGGGCAAATAGTTATCTGTATATTATGCTAGCAAATGTTCATTGATTTGGTCTTGGAAGATTAAAGCAATTGAATGTATGTTCATAGTGAAGATATTGAAAGGATGAATTGTTGGGGAACGTAGTAATTTCAAAAAAATTCCTGCGCACACGCAAGACCATGGTGATGGCATAGCAACGAGAGGGAGAGTGTATGTCCACGCACCCTCGAGACCGAAAGCGAAGCGTTATAACAACGCTGTTGATGTAGTCGTGACGTCTTCACGATCCGACCGATCCAAGTACCGAACGACGGCACCTCCGAAGTTCGCACACGCTCAGCTCGATGACGATCCCCGGGCTTCGATCCAAGAAAGCGTCGGGATGAGTTCCACAAGACGACGGCGTGGGACGATGATGATGCTCCACCGACGCAGGGCTTCGCCTAAGCTCCATGACGATATGACTTCACCGGCTGGCTTCGCCTAAGCTCATGACGATATGACCAAAGTGGAATATGGTGGAGGGGCACCGACACTGCTAAGAACGATCACGTAGATCAACTTGTGTGTCATGGGGTGCCCCCGCCTCAGATATAAAGGAGCAAGGGGGGTGCGGCCGGCCCTAGGGAGGCGCGCCGAGGAGTCCTACTCCCACCGGAGTAGGACCCCCCCCTCCTAGTTGGACTAGGACTTGGGGAAGGGGAAGAGGAAGGGGGCCGCCCTCTCCTGTCCTATTCGGACTAGAGGGGGAGGCAGCGGCCTGCCCCTGCCGGCCCTCCTCTTCTCCCTTATGGCCCATCAAGGCCCATTGACCCCGGGGTTCCAGAACCCCGGTGTTCCAGTAAAATCTGCTTTCATCCGGAACCTTTCAAGTCCAAACATAGGCTTCCAATATATCAATCTTTATGTCTCGACCATTTGAGACTCCTCGTCATGTCCGTGATCACATCCGGACTCAACAAACTTCGTACATCAAAACTTATAAACTCATAATGAACTGTCATCGAACGTTAAGCGTGCGGACCCTACGGGTTCGAGAACTATGTAGACATGACCTAGAACTATTCTCATCAATAACCAATAGCGGAACCTGGATGCCCATATTGGTTCCTACATATTCTACTAAGATCTTTATCGGTCAAACCGCATAACAACATACGTTGTTCCTTTGTCATCGGTATGTTACTTACCCGAGATTCGATCGTCGGTATCCAATACCTAGTTCAATCTCGTTACGGCAAGTCTCTTTTCTCGTCCGTAATACATCATCTCACAACTAACTTATTAGTTGCAATGCTTGCAAGGCTTATGTGATGTGCATTACCGAGAGGGCCCAGAGATACCTCTCCGACAATCGGAGTGACAAAACCTAATCTCAAATACGCCAACCCAACATGTACCTTTGGAGACACTGTAGTACTCCTTTATAATCACCCGATTCGTTGTGACGTTTGGTAGCACCAAAGTGTTCCTCCCAAACGGAGTTGCATAATCTCATAGTTACAGGAACATGTATAAGTCATGAAGAAAGCAATAGCAAAGATACTACACGATCAAGTGCTAGGCTAACGGAATGGGTCATGTCAATCACATCATTATCCTAATGATGTGATCCCGTTAATCAAATGACAACTCATGTCTATGGCTAGGAAACTTAACCATCTTTGATTCAACGAGCTAGTCAAGTAGAGGCATACTAGTGACACTATGTTTGTCTATGTATTCACACATGTATTATGTTTCCGGTTAATACAATTCTAGCATGAATAATAAACATTTATCATGATATAAGGAAATAAATAATAACTTTATTATTGCCTCTAGGGCATATTTCCTTCATGAATCACAGTGGATGAAACCAAGGGCGTGGCATAGATAAATAACATTGTCTTAACACGTGGACATAGAGTTTATACTTATACATCACCAAAGCGAAGTTCAGAAAGGATAAAGATTTCTAGGACAAAGCTAACAGTAGACAGCTTCGCATCTTATTTAAGCAACCTACACTACAAAAAAAGACACATCCGTGATATTTTGGGCCAAACGAAAATCTTTTCTGTCATACTTATGACGCTTCTATGACGATAATTGTGACAAAACCCAGTATCATCATAGATGTGGTGGGGTCCTACTTCTATGACAAAAAATCATGATGAGAAAATGGGCTTTTTCGTCACGGGGCGGGCCGGAGACGCAGCTACATGACATTCTTTGGGCCGTCCATGATGGAAAAAACGTGGTAGAAGCGGGGCGGAAAATATCGGGAGTCCCGACACGGTGGGTGGTCGGGGGCGAAAGCGATCGCGCTTTCTCTCAGACGACTGTGCGCGTGTGTTAGGACCCGATTCCAAGTCACATCGATCTAGCCGTAACACCTCATATCACTTTGCGGCCTCACGCATGGTATTCCACAGGTGTCGCCTTACCATGGCCCGGGACCGTTTGCGCCTTTTGGCTCACGTATATGATAGTGGCGCTAACCCAGAGAACCCGGGCCGACATGGCTAGTCGTGAATCCAAAGCGGCACTAACCCATGGGGACAGCATACATGAATCACATCGAGCATGTCGATTGCCAGCGTGTGAATCCGGGCTGTAGCACTGGCTAACAGGACTCGGGAACCCGGGCTGTAGCAGCTAGGCAGGACTCGAATGTCACCGCATGACATTTCCCGAAGGACGAACCACGAGAACGAAGTGAAACACATGCCGCCAGTCAAGTGTCCTGAGCGGAGTGTTGGGCTAGCAGGACTCGGTGAACCGGATCAGAAGCGGACTACTATGGCTCATGGAAGCACTAGACTACATTTCCCCATAAGAGAGGCTGCCAAGGATAAACAACTAGATTGTCGGATCCCACACATACCAAGCATTTCAATCATACACACAATATGCTCGATATGTGTAAATACAACATGGCATCACAACATAACTCTACGACTCAAGTATTTATTCATTAGGCTCCGAGGAGGGAGATATTACAAACATGGGTCTCACGACCCAACACTCAGAGCATACAAGTCAAAGCACACGCGGAAGCTTAACATGTCTGAGTATAAACATCTACAAATGAATAAGGCTTAGAAGCCTGACTATCTACCAGATCCTGCCGAGGGCACAAGATCGTAGCTGAGGTATCAAGCTAAACGTCGAAGTCCACACGGAACTACTAGCGAGACTGACGTCTCTCTGCAAAACATAAAATAAGCAAGCGTGAGTACAAATGTACCCAAAGAAGACTTACATCGTAACTAGCTACATATGCATTAGTATCAACAAAGGGGTGGTGGAGTTTAACAATGACAAGCCAGCTTTGACTCGGTGGCTATCTGAACTACGACTGCAAGTAACTCTTTTGAGGTGGCGCACACGAGTCCACATATTCACCATATCAATACACCACTATGAATCTGCTCCCGTCTTCCTACGAGAACGCCATCCATAGCACTCACGCTTATCTTGTGCATTTTAGAGTATCCACTTTCACTTGTCTATGAACTGTTATAGGCAACCCAGAAGTCCTTTACCATGGACACGGCTATTGAATAGATCATTTATAATGTCATAGGGTGTACTTCTTCACACACGCTCTCGCCACTTACCACCATGTACACGTCGTGTATCTTGGCAACCTTCAAGCGGAAGCCTGGCGAGGGAGTCGGCCACGACTTGACTAACCACACAAGTCTCTAGTCTAGGTTTATCGCCTATTCGGGTTCCATCCGCGAGGAGATCCGGCCGGAGTTTCTCTCACAGCCCCAAGCGATGTGTGCGGGGTTCGAGACACCAAGCAGGCGCTTCAGACACCGCCACCCACGGTGTATCTACCGCATCATAGCCCACCCTAGGGTCTGCGCTACATACGGCCTCCAACACATATCCTACAAACACGTAAACTAGTTGCAACTCCCGGACAGAGGTCGAGGCGTTAATAAGTCGAGAGGTCCATTGGTTTGGGCCCAATGCGTGGTAGTAACCGTTTCATGGATCACAAACACGTAACTCAGTTCACGAGGACGGCTGCAATGAGACAACCCACCATGTACTCCTACATGGCCTCTCACCGCTACCTTTACCAAATCGTGTTCACACACTTAGCTCACACGAGAGGACATGTTCATCTTGTTCCAATTCATCCCCGATGAATCGGACGACACAACTCTAAGCATAGCAGGCATGACAAACAAGCATGAATGAGTAGGCACAACAGGCTCAAACAACTCCTACTCATGCTAGTGGGTTTCATCTATTTCTTGTGGAATGACATGTCATGCGAGAGGATAAAGGGTTCACTACCGCAACAAGTAACAGATGAATCGTTGTTGTCCTAATGCAGTAAAAGAGAGCAGGAGCGAGAGAGTGGGATTGTATCGGAATGAACAAAGGGGTTTTGCTTGCCTAGCACTTCTGAAGATAGCATTGAGTCTTCATCAGTGTCAACGATTACAACGTCGGTACAACGTCTACCGAGGGGGAACAACACCGGCAAACAGAGAAGAAACACGATCAATGCAATGCACAATATGATGCATGCTATGACATGGCAATATGAATGTGTTTTGGCTAATGCAAGCTAGAACAGATTGAGATGAGTCCATTTGAACCAAAGATTCAAATGCAAACCCATTTTAAGAGGTCATAATAGTGCATTACCTTGTTTCACCTAACCAGCCAGATTAAAGTGTTCTAACATGCATGAAAAAGGTACACATGGATATATTGCATTTTTCTGATCATTTTTCATATATAAATTGTTTGATTTGGAGCTACGGTTGATTTTCTATGATTTTTAGAAGTTTTGGCTATTTACTGGAAATTCCTAAATAAGAAAAATTCCAGTAATTAGTTATTGCGTCAACATTGCGTCAGGGTGACGTCAGTGGTCAACGGGGCTGGTCCAGGTCAAACTGACCTGTGGGCCCTGCGTGTCAGAAGTTAGTTTAACTAACTAATATTAGTTAGCGCTAACCCTAGGTTAATTAGCGAGCGGCCCCACTTGTCATAGGCTCGTGGAAGTCAACTGGGCCCACCCAAATAAGGTTAACGAGTCAAACCCGGCGGCGTTTAGCCACCAGGCGAGGCAGAGACGGCGGTGGGAATGATTTAGCGTTCCGGCACCAAATGGGCGAGAGTATTCACGCCAGAGCCGGGAGCAAGCCGCAGCGTTTGGTGGCGGTGGTTGGGCTCGGTGGCCGGAACATCGCCCGGCGACGACCTTGGCGGTCGCCGGTCGGGTGAAGATGAACCGAGGCTACGGGCACCTGGCGGTGGCGTGGGGTGGTGCGTTGGGCTCCTGCGAGTGCGGTGAAGATGGTGGCGTGCTCGGGATCAAGCCCAAGTGGGCGTGGCCATGACGGCGTCGTGATGGCGGCGAGCTTGGCCGTGGTGGAAGACGGAGCTAGGAGACGGAAATGGAGGGGCGAACATGGGGAGAATCAGAGCTCACGGCGAGTGCAGAGGTGGCCTCGGCGTGCTCGGGAAGTCTGGCGCGCTGAATCGGCCGGAGGCGGGCTCGGGTGCCCGAGGTTGAAGACGGCGAAGACGGCGTTGGCGGCGTTGGAGTCGCGTGAGTCAGCGAGGCGTGGCGGCGGTGGTGGAGCCCCTGGGCATGTCGAGAGGTGAGGAGAGGCTCAAGGCACGACAATGACGAGCGGCGGCGGCACGGCTGCGCTTCGGGTGGAGTCTGTGAGAGGGACGAGGGAGGGATGAGCAGGGGGGAGTGAGAGGGCACAGGGGTGCGTGGCGTCACCAGCCAGCTCCAGTGATCGGCGGCAAGCGAGGAGGAGGCATGGCGAGCTCGGCGGTGTCGCGGTGTCCCTCCTCGCCTCTTGGCAGAGGTGGCGATGGCCCAGCACCGAGGCCGATTGGGTGGGCAGTGCAGATGGGCCGCTGTGTATGTGGCCAGTAGGTTCTCTCTCTCTCTGGTTTTCTATTTATTAATGTTTTCTATTTTCTGCAATTTGTTTTGATTTGATTTAAAACATCAAATCATTTTTTGAACTTTCTGTAAATTTCTTTGTAAGCTCAGAAACTGGTCCAAGGTCACATGCAGTTTACAAAAATATTTGAACTTTATTTCTTATATAACAGAAATAAATTCAACTCAAATATGTCATTGATTTAAGTCAAAGGCCCAAAATAAATATTTCTGTAATTCCAAAAATATTGGTTTGGATTTTACCCCTTACCAATATTTTCACAGAGTAACAGGAACATTTCTTTGGACTCATTTGATGAGGATTAAATGTTGATTATTTTTTAACAGGTTTCTGAGGCTTGAAAATTCCCTCAATTCAATTTTCAGAATCTAGACATGATGATCATGCAAGGACAAGAAAAGGTTAAACTGGGGTTGTGACAGTGTGTGCGAGGCGTTGGGCTCTAACTGAACCCGAGCGATTGCATTGCAGGCTACGCGTTACTGAACCCGAGCGATCGATCGATGGTCGTTAATCGAACCCGATCGGCGATTCGCTTCGCTATCGCCGCTAATCAAGCCGATCGATCTGCCTCTGGATGAGCAAAGTGACCGTTGCGGGGGGGGATTGGATGAACAGTTCTCGGTGGGGTGGATGAACGGGACCCGTGGTGTTGCCTCTGGATGAACAAGTACCCGATCGATCGAGCCGGTTTGGGCTGGATGAGCAGGACCCGTGGAGGCGGGATCAGCAGGACCACCCGTGGAGGGCAGGATGAACAGGATGAGCAAGAGACGGTGGAGGCGGGGATGAGCGATGGTCCGTGGAGGGTGGTTGAACATGAGCCCGTGGAGAGGGCTGGTTGAATAGTAGCCGGTGGAGTAGCACGCGGTGGAGGCTGGATGAACATGAGCCCATGGATGAACAGCCGCAGGTGGAGGCTGGAGGAGGTCGGCGGTGGATGAACAGTAGCCTGTGGAGGCTGGAGGGGGTCGACGGTGGAGATGAACAGTATCCCGTGGAGTCCTGTTTTGCGGTACGCCACACCCCTCCCGATGAACAGGACCCCCCGTTTCGACCGTAGCACTCCAACACAAGTTCGTTTCCTCCGTTTTGCGGTACGTCACACCGCTCCCGATCAACAGGACCCCCGTTTCGACCGTAGGAGGTCCGTTTCCTCCATTTTGCAGTACGCCAGACCCCTCCCGATGAACAGGATCCCATTTCGAACGTGGCCAGTCGAGCACAAGGCCGTTTCCTCCATTCTGCGGTACGCCAGGCCTCGTTTCCATCGGCTGTTCTGTCCAAGCCCTCCTGATGAACACGACGACGCATTCCGTTTCGACCCAGCCGGTTGGCTCCCCATGAACACGACGACGACGATGTTTCTCCTTCCGACCCAGCCATGTACACGAGCCCTGGCCGTACGTATGCGCGAGTAGGCGTTCGAGATCTTGCCCGTATGTACGTACGTGGCCGTATTTTCTTTCTTGCACACTGGCCGCTGTACGTACGTGTACATGCTACGTGTGCACCTCTATTACGACACGTGCGTGCCTCTACATCGACCAATATGTACGTACACGTTCGCGACTAGAATGACAACGCTACGTACGCTTCGACTAGGTGGGTCCCGACTTTCAGGCACTTCCTTGCCTGCGAAGATGTAGCTGGTGGGTCCCAGCGATCCGCGGGCGAATCGTCTTTTTGCCGGACGCACTTCCTGCGTGCGAAGATGTAGCTGGTAGGTCCCAGTGATGTGGTGAAATGTTTTATTCGCGAAATACGATTTCCGTCCGGTGGGTCCTATTGTTAGATGGAGGAATAATTATTTTGCGGCGTAATAAGGAGGCACTTCCTTGCGGGCGCCGTGGACCCATTGTCGGCCCTCTCGTCTGATACTCTCCGATGGAAGTCGTTCCTTGACCACGTTGACCATGCCGCGCCGAGAGCACCAGAGCGATGGACGACGGCGAGGCCTAGGAAGGGGGCGACGCGGAGCCGGGGAAGATGCGGTAGTGGAAGCCCGAGCAGAGAGGAGTACGAGGTTCTTGGTTGGTTGCTGCATGTGAGGCTGCCGTCAGCTGCGAGGCCTGGCCGGTGGGAATAGTAGAGGCGGTGAGGCCTTTGTGGCACCTGATCGGCCACGGGAGGCGAGGAGCATGCGGCACGACCAAGGCTGCTTTGGGCGGCCGAGCAACAAGACCAGAGGTTGAAGAAGCACTACGGCCGTTGGATGGACATCGTACGGTCACTAGAGCTAGAATCGTTCATATTGACTAGGTTGACAAAGCACTCCGTCCCCGTCAACTTAGTAGGCCCACAAGGCAGCCTCCCACCATGGTGGGTCCCAAACAGCAGGGGGAGTATTCATTTTTTTGTGCGTAATAAGGAGGCACTTCCGGTGGGTCCGAGCTAATAGCGGGGGGAACGTTTTTTTCGCGCAATACGGTGGCCCGTCCGGTGGGTCCCAGCGATCGGGGAAATGTTTTTTCGTGAAATCGGTGGCCCGTCTGGTGTGTCCCTATTTGTCCGTGGAGGAATCATTATTTTCCGCATAATAAGGAGGCACTTCCTTCTTTGCCGTCGTACCCGGTTGTCGCCTCTCCACGTCTGATCCACATCCGATGGAAGCCGTTCCTTGACCATGTTGACCACGCCGCGCCGAGAGCACCGAGGCGATGGACGACGGCGAGGCCTAGGAAGGGGACGATGCGGAGTCGGGAAGATTGGCGGTGGAAGCCAGGAGAGGAGTCGAGGTTCCTTGGTTCGGCTACGGTGTGAGGCTGCCATCACCACGGAATAACAGGGGTGTGGGTGAGTAGAGGATGGCCTGCCAGTGGTAGGAGTAGTAGGCGGTGAGGCCTCCGCGGCATCACAGCCGCCATGGGAGGCAGGAGCATGCGGCACGACCAAATACTGCTGGGCGGCCGGAGCAAAAGACCATAGGTTGAAGAAGCACTCACGGCCGTTGGATGGACATCGACGGTCACCGCAGCTAGAATCGTTTATATTGACTAAGTTGACAAAGCACTTGGTGCAGCGTCAACTTAGTAGGCCCTGTGTCAGCCTCGAAGCGTTGCGCCCGGATGTCGGGAGGAATCATTTTTGGTAATTTGAAGCAAGAATATCCGAGATTGAACAAAAGCACGACATCCGTTGGATGGACATCCAATGGCCACAGCTGCCAGAATGGTGTGTTGTTGACAAAGCCTTGCATACGCATCAACTTAGTTTTTTTTAGGGGACGCCTCAACTTAGAAGGCCCACAAGTGCGTGGCAGAGAACATATAGCCCATTTGCGATTTGTAAGAATGTACAGCCCATTTTTTAATTCTAATGGAATTTACTACAGCCCATTTACAGTTTGTTAAAAGTACAGCCCATTTTCTAGCTAGGACAACGATTAATAATTTCAACCAACCGCTCAAAACAGAATTCAAAAAAAATTCCCACATTTTTATGGGATCCCAAATATTTTTATCCGAAATTTCTAGGCAGATTAAATATAATTTCAAAATAAAGTTGTATCACGTTAAAATCCAACGAAATATTACGCGCGCAACAAGTAATGAAATTAAAAATTTCAAATTCCAAAAATAATATATTTTTTAAACTAATTACGCGTTTGGTGCATCTTTTTATAGTTACTGCCCAGTTATTATAATTACATCCCATTTATTATTTCTTAAAGTCCATTTTCTTGTTAAGCCTAATGCATACCTCCTAGGAAAGTTTGCAGCCCAGCGGGGCGGAGAATAACGAGTTGACCTGGATATTGTGTACAACTGACGGCCGAGTTGCATTGCTGATGTTGAATAAAAGGCATGTGTAGTACAGTACAACCTAACATGGCTACTCAGTCCACATTTAGCGACGTCGGAAAGGCCCAAACAAGGCTTCTTTACAACTTTTGAAGTCACTGAGCTCAATAAAAAACTTAAGAAAAAAGTTAGATTAAAGTAGAACCTAATTAAAAGCTGTCACGAGCAAAGAAATAATTCAACGGGTCCCAGTTGTGCGTGTGTGCGTGTGTGTGTGTGTGTGAGAGAGAGAGAGACCCATCGGTCGATGCTCGTAAATACATCTTTCAGCCATATGCATTACTGATGCTCAGTAAAAACTTATATAGTTGACACAGTCATATAGAACATCATAGCACACTTAACTTGCATACAAAAATTTCACGCAGGCGACACAATCAGGATGGAAGCAGTGGATCGCTATGGTTAGGGCTATGTTGAAACCAACGAACTCGTACATAACGGTTCATCTTCTTTATCAATGACAGGAAAATATCTTGAATGTTGTGCAAAGAAAACAGACAGAAAACACAATAAGTTCTGCTAGTACATTAAGTTGATGTACAACCCTTTCTAAAAAATGTTCAGGTACAAAATTAGAACATGTCACAATCAAATGTACTGGCACATAGTGCTTCACACCCATAGCTCGGATTTAACTAGTACTCCCTCCATCCCAAAATTCTTGTCTTAGATTTATCTAGATACGGATGTACCTAACACTAAAATGTGAATAGATACATCCGTATGTAGACAAATCTAAGACAAGAATTTTGGGACGGAGGGAGTATCTGACAAGATTCAGTTGTTACCTCAAATTAGAGCACATCCAGGCAGCCAGCCCTGCCTCTTCTCCCAAAGAAGCAGTGGCCTCCGCCGCGTGATGGAGTAGGCCCTGTGCCATCCATCGTCCGAGCAACACGGGAAAGTCCGGCGTTGACTCTGTAATGGACATCGTTGATGGACCACAGCACCCGGGCGGCGGCATGACTTCGATTGATGGATTGACCACTTCTTCAACATGCACGAACACTCGATACAGGTACATCCCTAACGTGGTCCGCGGCGGCCTTGGTGGCGACGAATAGTACAACCCCGGTTCCTGCACCGGTATCTCAACACCAATCACCTTCGTATGGTGGACGGCTTCTTCATCCATGCCACAACCGTCAGAGCCCAGCTTTCTGGAGGAACAAACATACTTACGAGCCCACCTCCAAGGTCGTTGATAAGCTAATTCATGGACTCGCTGTTCCAAGCACGTCGAGGCATGCCGTGGAAGGTAAGATTTGTTAAAAACTCAAGCTCAGAGGGCACCGAGCCCCATCCTGGGTGCCACCGATCAAAGCTCACCAGTGTGCCATAGCAGAACAAACGCCGGGAAGATTCGAACACATGACTGCAGTCGAAAGTTGTACGGAACCTGATGAAGAAATCAACCGGTGGCGGACAGACTTCGACGAGAAAGACACTTATTTGGATGCCGTGCGCAATTCCAAGAGCTTTGACAAGGTCGTCCGGCGAGACGGGAGGCGATCGCCGTTGATGGTTACCATCGGCGGTTCTTAAACAACTGGTCGTCAAGCGCCGCCATGCCATTGTTGAGCGACGACGCAATGACCAGAAGGCAGGACGGACCTCAGGATCTCTGGCTCGGAGATCCGTCTTGACCGGTGACATGATAGTGAGATTGAGTACAAGGAGTACAGGAGGGGGATTTGGGGGAACTGGAGTAAGAATCGAGATTCCAGAGGTGGGGGAGGGGCGGGAGATTGGGGATGAAAAGGTAGCTTGAATTTCAAACACGTGCCAATATGCTCTCGGCGTGCAAGCGCACGAAAACACCGGTGGTGCCCACATGTCGGCCTAGGAGTCCTTATTCTTTCTTTTTTGGAGAGCCCGGCCTTTTTTTAGCATCTTTTGAGAGCCTGGCCTGAGAGTCATAATTGACCTGTTTGTCTTGTGTTACTACTCGGCCCATATTCAACGACCCCTCACTGGCCCAAACAAGTGTACATCATCGAAAAGACACTGAGCTCAAATTATATAACTTGAAAAAAGGAGATACACTCTAAACACTGGAGAATGGTGATGCCCTCATTTAGCCCACCACTAGTTCGAGACAATAAACAGTTTGAAACAACGATATATACAACATTCAAACACTGACTGGTGACTACTACTGACATAAACAGCAAGACATGATAGTTCATAAGAAGTCTTGCTACACCACCAAAACGCACCCATCTACAAATTTCGGACTCGTGATCTAGACGAGAATGACATTCTAAACAGAGCCAACTATTACATAGTAAGAGTGACATAGACGAGGATGACCAAATGACAAGTAATATGCATAACAAAAGAAAGAACTACCCATCCAGAACAAGCGGCAAAGACAACAAAGTCATTGAAGAGATGATCCAACACCATCATAATTTGCAGCCCGCTTCAAACGACCAATGATCCGGAGACACCAGTACTCCACCCTTTCGACGCAACAGCCCAATTACCTATCAACCTGAAGGCTTGAACCACATCACTGCCTGTCGTAATTGAGACATCCAAGGATCAAAGTTAATCTGGATGCCTTTGTCATTCTCACATCCTTTTGGCTGCAGGCTGTATCGTTGACAATCAGGGGAGTTTGCTCCCGAACTCCTAGGGCTCGCCGTGTAGACACAGTTTTCCATAGCAAATAGAGCCTCTCTGCCATCAAGGTCCTTGCCAACGGTGATCTCCTGGTTAATCGGATAATTGAGTCAGAGAAACAGAGAGTGTGAACCAAGGCTGTTTACTCGCCTCCAACTAAAAAATCCTCAAGGCCCCAACAAGTCTGGTATCCTGCTCATAGGCGTAATAACCATCTGTTAGGATACTCATGTATTTCACGGTGCTTGTATACGATGGGGTTTTTGCAATATAACTTTTCCGCTCATGTGTCCGAATGATCATCGATCTTTTGCCGTAAATCGATCGAGCGAGGAACCAGTTGTGCTTCCCTGTTTTTGGCAAAGGTGGTGTGATTACAAAGGGCGGTAATCGAGGGACACTTTGCATCATATCAAAAGGATAGGCATTGTTAATGTAAGATCAACATTGTTCGAGTATGAGTAGGATAATGCAAGAAACAACATTGATATGTCCTGTTGGAACCGGAGGAAAATATAGGAAATGTATTTGGGTTGAAAATATAGAAGTGCCATGCATGATTATACTCATGTTACCTCGCAATCGATTCTTCACAGGAAACTACCATGTCATGCATGTTATGGAATCATGTTCTGTCCTCACAAACAAATTCTTTAAGGTAACTAACATACCATGCATTGTTATATACCGTGTTCGTGGGCAAATTTTTGTGAGGATATTATTCTAGCCATTGATTCTTTGAAGGCGAATATAGGTATGTACACATGGTAAGCATTACAGATTTCACTACTTCCAAATATAGAGTTCTCCATATGCGATTTACTTCCCTAATGTATGGTTAGATGAAACCAACGATGTGGTGCATGTTTCTACATCATCAAAATGAGGAAACTAACATGGCCATTGATACACACTCATATTTAGTAGTAGTATATAGATTATTGTAAAATAAGGAGAATATCCATATATTCCTAACCGCTTGATTATTCAGGTACAAATTGGTTGTAATGACATGATCACAATCGCATGAATTAACTCATTCCAAATATAGCTGATTCTGGCGTCTCTAATACATTGCCATAGTTCTACTCAAATTCTGCTCAAACAGGGATATGCCAATCATCACAAAAAGTTCAAAAAGTGTCATGGCGTCATCATTAACATGAGACGGAAACAACTTACACGCGTCGTCCAGCAATACGTAGTGCCATCTGCTTTGCCGATCGCGTAGATGATGCCATTGTGTTCAATAGCATCACAGAAGTGTGTATCAGCTTTGACGACGATCCACTGCGAGCTGAGTTGTCTCCATCTAAAGAAGGCAACGGCGTAAAGATAGGCGAGTCCCTTGTCGAACAAAGGAAATTAGCTTGAAGTCTGCGTAATCCGCATGTCGTGTGGGCACTTGGCAGATTACAATCTTATGCAAAACAAGATCTGTCCAACTGACGCGGTAATCTAGATGACTAGGACCGTGATGGTAATACTATATATAATCCAACGGAGGAAGGATAATCTCATGGGAGGTCTGGAAGTTCACGAGCACCAACTTTTACCGTCTTCTCGACGGCAGCCATCCAAAGGGGAGTTCATGCCGACCAAGACATACCGCCAAGAAGTTTGAGCGATGGTGATCGGATCAAGTCGAGGGAAATGATGTCTGGCGACCCACTACATACCGCAAAGAAGTTTCGCTAATGGAGATCGGATGAAGTCGAGGAGCATCATGTATGCCTCCGATCATGGTGAGCCAATCTCGCAAGACCAGATAGCAGCAAGCGGGGTGTCTTGAAAAGCTTAGGCCTCGCTCAATGATGGCCGTGTGCATGCCCTCGAGCATGCAGCCACCCGCAGGCGCCAACATATCCATACACGAACAACAGAGGTCGAGGACGCCTTTGGGAGATAGCTCCAATCGCTGCTCATATGGATCCTGCGCGTTCGCGTTCGCCATGGAGTTTGGAAGGTGGGGTTTTGGGGGCTTGATTTACGGGGAGAAGGCTGTCGGTCTTTGGAGCGGTTAGCAAGGGAATAGTGGTACTGGGGAGGCGAGCGAGGCGAGGGTATGCGGGGCACAAGTGAGATAATGAAGAGTGACCTCGGGATCTCCAAGAGACGGAGATGGAGATGGAGTGGTGCTAGGGAGTGGGAGACGAGGCGAGGCATGCTATCTGTGGCGGTGACAAAGGATGCACATTGCACAAGGTGAGGCTGACTTTGGTAACCTGACACGCCGCTGGACTGGTGTCACCTCAAGCAGGTCTTGTCACTTCACTGTGAGGACCGGATGAATAATAGTATTTTGACCATCAAGTGTACCATAGTTGTACTACTACTACTAGTAGGAGTAGTAGGAACATGAGTACACTCCCGTGCTAGCATGCCTCTGGGTTCACTTCATCCTCCACCTATCATCCATATGGCGAGCAGAACCAAATTCTCGTGCATGCGTAAGCGCGAAGAAGGAATTTTCTTTTTTTGAGGATAACCGCATATTCCTTAACCGTAGTAGGAACATGAGTAGTACTCCCTCCGGTCCTCTTTTCTCTGCGCATAACTTTTTCAGTATTTCTCTAATTAGTCTGCGTATATACCCTTTTGCATGCACCCATTTCCCTCCATGCCCTGCATTCACAACATTAATTAGTGTACGCATGAGCAGTTACAGCCCGACTCCAGCGAATAAACTGCAGCATGCAAGTGGGCCACCCTGTGCGCATGGGAGAGAGAAAAGGCAACCGAAGAGCCCGTCCAATCCATTGCATGCAGCAGTCAAACGACCGCACCTCTCCTCATGCATGCGCATAACTTCTCCCATTTACTTCTCCATCGGGAACCGATTTTCCTCGGCTTTTTCACTAATCCTTGATCTTCATTTGCATCCAAACCACACTGCATTCACATTGTCTTAACCTCTTCACATCCTCCTGGAGTAATTCCAAAGCCCCTATAAATAATTATCTTCTTCAGTTAGATTAGCCATCTAATCCTAATTCTCCAAACCATAGCCCTCTGATCCAGCGGTTCCAAATGGTGAAAGAGATCGAGATGCAGGTTTTTAGCGTCCAATATGTCCTCGACGAAGGCTCGTTGAGCATAGTTGCCACAGTCACCGACCACCCAAGGGTTGTTCGGAAGTGGATCAACAATGTAACCAACTCCCTCCAAAAGGTGAAAATGAATGTCATCGGTCTCGCCGCAGAGTACATGGAGCGTGCCACTGGGAAGATCCAACGCGCCGCTGTCCTTTAGCTGTGCCTCGAAGATGATGTTTTGGTGTACCACATCATACACGCGCCCTCCACACCAGGTGAGCTTCACGATTTCTTGTCTCGGGAGGACATATACTTCTGTGGGGCAGCCATCGCAGGGGACAAACAGAAGTTGGAGCCTGAAGCGACCCGACCTCAGATGGTCAAGTCTCTGTGTTTCAGTGTCATCCCTGGATCAGTAATGCTGACACACACAGTACTCAAAGGATTTATAACAGAGTAGCAATCACACACTTATTACAATGAATGTATCAAAAGAGAACTTATTACAATAATATGGCTTAAGGCCATCTAATGCGATAACAGCGGAAGGCTTGGAAGATAAAGTGAGTCCATCAACTCCAACGGCATAGCTGAGCTGCACGGCAACGACCTATCGAACCTTACTCCTCGTCTGAAAAGTCTACAACATAATACGTTGCAGCCCGAGAACGGGTCAGCACATGGAATATGCTGGCAATATAACACAGTAGAGCAAGAATAGAATAATGCTATCACTACATGCAATATTTGGCTGGTGGAAAGCTCTATGGTTATGGTTTTGCAAAAAGCCAATTTTTCCCTACAACAAAGGAATAAGTTTTAATTAACTATCATGGTGGTTGAAACATCATTGAGAAGGTATAACCCCAACTCAATCCCAATTAGAGTGATTAACAACCCAGCAATATTAATTAAGAGTGATGAGATACATGTGGATACTCAAATTCTAGATACTCAGAATTGTCCATAACCGGGGACACGGCTAAGCATGATTAGATTGTACACTCTGCAGAGGTTTGTGCACTTTTCCCCACAAGACTCGATCGCCTCCGTTGATTTCTCGCCTTTGCATGGTGTTTGAGAAACGGATGACCGAGACACGATCTTTCGTAAACATTAACTCTCTACTCGGGTAGACCATACCGAACCTACAAAACCCACTACCTGTTGATCTACCTCTTCAAGAGCTTCACGTAACTTACTCAACTATGCTAGAGCCCATAGTAGCTTGTGGCTGCACACGGAAGTTTCTAGCATGAATAATCTCAATTCCCTTTGAGCCTGGGTGGCGGTCCGTAGGAAGATCACACGGGTACCCCGGGATTTCCAAAAAATACAGGCAACACTGGGTTCCCCAGGTGCCTCAATCCACCCAGATGTGTATTTAAGTTGCCACCTTAAGTTGAACCATTAATCAACAATCTCACATCAGTCATGGATTCACTCAAACCCAAACCACGTCTACGAGCATAGCATGGCAATATAAGCAACACGTAGAAGTAACTCCCAAAGGTTTGATAGTAACAGGGCAATAGGTTCTACCTCAACAACTACTTCCCAACCCACAAGTTAATGACATCATACTCATGCAATGTTTGAGGATTGGAAGTAATGCATAAAACTGGGTATGAAAAGAGTATGATCAGTGTGTTACTTGCCTTGCTGACGATCCACGAATCCTAGAGACTCGTAGTAACACGCTTCGCACTACGGGAATTCTATCGCAAGCAAACAACAACATACATAAGCAACAAGAAAATATGCACAAGTAAAACTCAACTAAAAGAGGCTGACCAGAAAGTTCAACTTAAGAACTCTGGTTCGCAAAAAGAATCAAACCAAACGGAGCAACGAAACTCAAACGACGAAAGAAATAAGATCCGTTTACTAATCTGAACTAGGGTAAATTTTTTCTGAAGCAAAAACTTGTTTGAGTTGATTATTCGGAAAAAGGGTTTCGAGATGAAACTCCAGGCGCTTGAATCGCCTGATTCCGATAAACGAGCGAAAAGTTATACTAGATCGAACATCGGATCAGGAATCGCAATCAGAAAAATCGTGGAATAAATCCGATAAAAAGAAAACAACGAACAGTTTAACGAACGAACGTTCGTTAACTGAACCTAAACGATGAACACGTTCGTTAAAACGAAGAATGAGCAAACGCTCGCTAAATAAATAAACCGGAGAATAAAACCGATCTATAAACAAAAAAACGAAACTAGGGTTTTTCAAAAAAAAAACGAAGTGGTTTTCTAAAAAAAAACGGCGACTCGGGCGGCTCGGCGGTACCTCCGGCGAGGTCCTCCGACGGGGCGGGGCGGCTCCGGCGGGGCTAGCGAGGGGCGACGGGTTCGGCGACAGGCGGAGGTGGTCTTGGGCGGGCGGCGCAGCGGCAGGCGGCGAGGCTAGGGCGGCCAGGGTGATGGGGCTAGAGGGGCGGCATTTATAGGGGCGGTGCCTTGGGCCAGGGGGGGAGGAGTCGGCTCGGGCTCTCTCGTCGTCTGTGGTGGGCGCAAGGCGGCGCTGGGAAGGCGGCGGTGTGGCGGGCCGGCCTCGCTGGTTGGCCTTGGGTCTTGGGCCATGGGCGAGGTTGTTTTTAAATTTGTTCCATGATGAAAATTCCTATAAAATAAAATAAAATCTAAAAAAAATACCAAAATAAATTTTCACTGTCTAAATGAAATATTTAGAACGAGATGAACATTTTCTTGGCCCCTAAAATGCAATTTTTAAAACGTGCAAATTTTTTCTAAAGCAAATAAAATTCCAAATAAAATCAAATAAAAACCAAATAATGATTTTAACATTTTTCCTCCGATATTTCAATTATTTTGGAGAAGTCATATTATCTCCCCTCATTTATTTTCAGTATGAAACATTTTCCGGAGAGAAAAATAATTAAAATCAAAAGTCCTCATTTTCCAATATTTGATAAAATCAAATATGAAAAC
Organism: Aegilops longissima; assembly: GCA_021605205.1. Taxonomy (NCBI): domain Eukaryota; kingdom Viridiplantae; phylum Streptophyta; class Magnoliopsida; order Poales; family Poaceae; genus Aegilops; species Aegilops longissima. The sequence continues at coordinate 397,280,224 of CM038677.1, read as the reverse complement.
CGAAAAATCCCCAACTCTCTCCGAGGGTCCTTGAGTTGCTTAGGATTTCGAGGATTGCGGAACAAAGATGCAATAAAATATGATATGCATAGATGACCTATGTATAACATTCCAAATTGAAAATTTGGGATGTTACAAACCTACCCCCCTTAAGATGAATCTCGCCCTCGAGATTCGGGATGGCTAGAAAATAGGTGCGGGTGGTCCTTGCGAATATCATCTTCTCGTTCCCAAGTGGCTTCTTCCTCGGTATGGTGGCTCCACTGAACTTTGCAAAACTTGATAACCTTGCTGCGAGTGACTCGGCTGTCAAAGTCAAGAATCTTTATTGGCTTCTCCTCATAGGTCGACACTATCCAACTGAATCGCCCTGTGGGCATCAGATTCTTAAGGATATATCGGCCATCTCTGCATGACACTTCTTCAACTGTGATACATGGAACACATCGTGCACTCCTAACAATCCTTCAGGTAACTCCAGTTTGTAGGCAACTTCTCCCAACCGTTCCAAAACACGGTACGGTCCTACAAATCTTGGGGCTAGTTTTCCCTTAACTCCAAAACGTTTTACTCCCCTCAAGGGTGATACTCGCAGATAGGCTCTGTCTCCAATTTCGTAGGTTACTTCTTTGCGTTTAGAATCAGATAACTCTTACCGCTGAATCGAAAGAGTCTTTAATCTGTCCCGGATCAGTTTAACCTTCTCCTCTGATTTTTTGATCAAATCTGGTCCAAACAACTAACGGTCTCCTACCTCATCCCACATCAGAGGTCTTCCACATCTGCGTCCATAGAGGGCTTCAAACGGTGCCATCTTCAAACTGGCTTGGTAGCTATTATTGTATGAGAACTCTGCATAAGGCAAATTGTCATCCCAACTAGATCCATAATCTAGCGCACAGGCTCTCAACATGTCTTCCAGAATCTGGTTGACTCTCTCTGTCTGTCCATCCGTCTGTGGGTGGAATGCCGTACTGAACTCCAATCTTGTACCCAAGGTCTGGTGTAGCTGATGCCAAAACCTTGAGGTAAACTGGGTTCCTCTATCTGATACAATGGTCCTCGGAACTCCATGCAAACATACGATCCTGGACATGTATATTTTGGCCAACTTTGCACTTGTATAAGTTGTTTTCACCGGGATGAAGTGAGCTACTTTGGTCAAACGATCCACTACTACCCATATTGAGTCATATCCCGCTTTGGTTTTGGGTAATCCGTGATAAAGTCCATGCCTATTTTATCCCACTTCCATTCGGTATCGCCATAGGCTGTAATGATCCTGTCGGCTTCGATGCTCTGCCTTCACTCTCGACATACATCACATACGGCTACATACTCGGCAATATCCTTCTTCATACCAGTCCACGTAAACGCTCCTTCAAATCTAAATACATCTTGGTGTTTCCGGGGTGTATCGAGTATGGTGAGTCATGGGCCTCCTGAAGTATCAATTTCCTGATCTCTGAGTTATTAGGCACATAAACTCGGTCCTCAAACCATAAGGTATCGTGCTCATCCTCGCGAAAACCTTTAGCTTTTCCTTTGCTCATCTTCTCTTTTATCTCAGCAATTTATTTTTCTTCCTTCTGAGCTTATCGAATTTTGTCCAATAATGTAGACTGAACCTCCATTGTTGCAATGAAACCTCTTGGGACAATCTCCAACCGAAGTTCCATGATATCCTCAGCTAACTCCTTTGGCAATCCTTTACTTTCAAGGATATTAGCATAACTCTTCCGGCTCAAAGCGTCTGCTACGACATTGGCCTTTCCTGGATGATAGTGCAGCTTCATATTGTAATCCTTTATGAGTTCCAACCATCTCCTCTGCCTAAGGTTCAACTCCTTTTGAGTGAAAATGTACTTCAAACTCTTATGATCCGTGTACACATCACAACGGTTTCCAATAAGATAATGTCTCCAAGTCTTCAACGCATGCACTACCGCTGCTAGCTCCAAATCATGCGTGGCATAGTTCAACTCATGAGGCTTCAGTTGTCGTGAGGCATACGAAACAACCTTTCCGTCCTGCATAAGCACACATCCCAGTCCTAAACGTGAGGCGTCACAATACACTTGAAACTCCTTATGTATATCCGCAATGTTAGCATTGGGCAGTAGTCAAACGCTTCTTCAATTCTCAAAACTTGCCTCGCAATCTTACATCCATTTAAAATTGGTATCCTTCTTGACAATTCAGTCATTGGTTTAGCAATCTTGGAAAAATTCTCAATGAATCTCCAATAATAACCCGCAAGTCCAAGGAAAATGCGGATCTCACCAACCGTAGTGGGTGCCAACCATTCAAAGGATCGATCGAACTCATCGATCTCCGCTATACCTTCTCCCGATATAACATGCCCAAGAAATCCAACTTCCTTCAACCAAAACTCGCACTTGCTGAATTTGGCGATAACTGGTGTTCTCGGAGTTTCTCGAGAACCAAACGCAAATGCTCCTTGTGCTCCTCTTCGTTCTTCGAGTATACCATAATATCATCAATGAACACCACAACAAACTTGTCCAAATATTCCATGAACACCTTGTTCATCATACTCATAAAATAGGCAGGGGCGTTAGTCAGTCCAAACGACATGACCGTATACTCATATAATCCATATCGCGTGGTGAAAGCTGTCTTTGGTATATCCTTCTCGGATCTTCAATCGATGGTATCCCGATCGAGATCAATCTTGAAAACACCTTAGCTCCTTGCAAGCGATCAAACAGATCATTGATCATCGGTAATGGATACTTGTTCTTTATCGTTACTTCGCTCAAGGCTCGGTAATCAACGACTATCCTCGTGGATTTATCCTTCTTCTCGACCAAAAGTATCGGTGCTCCCCAAGGTGATGAACTCCTTGAATATAACCTTTCTCCAATAACTCCTTGATCCGCTTCTTAATTTCCTCCAGATCATTTGCGGGCATCCGATAGGGTCTCTTGGATATTGGCCCTGTACCTTGCAATAGCTCTATCAAGAACTCGATGTCTCGATCCGGTGGCATGCCTGTTAACTCCTCCGGGAAAACATCCGTAATCCTGCACTCTGTGCACTTCCTCCTGCACAACTCCCGTGAGGGTATTCACTTGGCTCCTCCTAGGCACATGCCTAGATACATACTTAATCCTTTTTCCCTCAGGGGTGGTAAGGTGAATTGACTTGCTAGCACAGTCAATACTTCCTTCATACTTTGATAACCATTCCATACCTAATATCACATCCAATCCTTGCGACTCCAAGATAATTAGGTCAAACGGAAAAACATGTGTTCCAATGGTTAGGGGTATCTGGGTGCACCATCGGCTAGCCATGTACTCTGCTCCAGGCGAGCTCACTAAAAGAGGGGTCCTAAGGGTTTGGGTTGGTAATTTAAACTTATCCACAAATCCCCTTGATATGTATGAATGCGATGCACCAGTATCGAAAAGAACAAGAGCGGTAAATGACTTAACCAAAAACTTACCTATTACCGCGTCCGGCTGCTCTTCAACCTCCTCCACGTTAACGTGGTTCACTTGTCCTTTGTTGAATGGGTTGGGCTTATTTCCAGCGCTCCCATTTCCGTTTCCATTCCTTCCTTCAGGGCAATCATTGGCATAGTGCCCTATCTTCCCGCACTTAAAGCAAATAACTTGGCTTAAGTCCCTCTTGGCGGGTGTAGATGGGTTAGAGCGCACTACAAGAAATATGTCAACTTATGACCACCACTATTGGTCACTGAAAGGTCACAAATTTCCATTTATGACCTTTTGTGACCAAAAACAAGGTCAGTGGCCGTCAGAATCGACTATAGCGACCTTTCTTCCGAATGGTCAAAGTCGTTTATTTACCAAAATATTCCTTGTGGCGTTTTGGTCACTAGCAACCTCCCTGTGCCACGAGGCATCCGGTATGGCAAGTCGATGTGGCACAAGATTCAGCCCGGTCCATTTGATTGCTTTAGATGGGCCGAGCCCATTAATTCAACCCATCTATTATTTGGCCAAACCCAATAAATCAGCCTATTTTTATTTGCTTTCCAGTAATTTTGGTCAGCCACATGGGCCAAGCCCAACAATTCAGTCTTTTATTTTGCTACAACATGGGCTTTTGGGCTCTAGAGTTTCAGATTTTATTTTTTTAAGATAAGGATCCACTAGTATAATGGGTCCCAATTGTCAGGTTCTAATAAGTAGGTCCCAGTTGTCAGGATTATATTCCTCATATTTCAGCGATCCAATAAATATTTACACAATGCTTCAAATAGAGCACAACAAAATATCATGAAAACATAGTTCACGTCATGAGTATAATCAAACAGAGCCAAACTTGGCACATTACAGTCAAACATGGTTCACATCAGAACTAGTTCACATCAGCTAACACAACTAAAAAATCGGAAAAAAAACCTAGCTATCTAAGTATAACTAGCTCCAATAAGCTAGAACTCTAACTTCTTCGTCCCCGGAGCTCACGGCGAAACATGAATGAAGGACAGTCGCAAGTTATCAAACAAAATTGTTAGGAACAAAATAAAGGCAAATCTAAAGACATTAACTTGTAGGTAGTCTGTGCATAAATAAGAGTAAAACAAGCAAAATGAGGCAAAATCGGTGAATACTAGTAACTAACAAAGAATGTAGTAAAACTACTCCGATCACATCAAAGTTTACAATCCTATTAAATGTGACATTTTATCATTTTATCATTTAAGCATGGAATGATTTGATTCAAGAGTACAGACTTGCTACACTATACTGGGTAATTCAAGACAAGTTAACATAAGAAGTTGACAAAATAAACATAAACAGTGCAAATCATTAATTGAACATTCGAACATCCAAAGAAAAGAAGTAATTCAAGACAAGTTAATTTGTTGTCAAAGTAGAATTCTCCTACACGCTCTGATCCGCAAGGAAAGTTCAATATCCTTCCCTTGGTAGTACTCAAATCAGCCCAAGACCAAGATAATTTTTAACAAAACTATAGAAGTTACTCCATGCTTTAACAAAAATACATAAACTATGAGAGTATTGATCATGTAACATAGCATAAGTAGTCACAGGATCAAAGAAAAACAAAAAAAAAATAGACAACAAAGGTAAATGGTTCAGAAATAGGACTGTCTTTTTGGTAGTATTCGATTAATCGAACACACACCAAGTACTAGCAAGTGAAACAGATTGAGAACTACTCATACAGAAATCAAGATCTTTGGGTAGCATACTAAGTATTCTCAATTAATTTCATTGCATGACAAGACAAAAAGCATGGCATCAACAACATCAAGAAGCAAAGATACTACCATCGTAAATAGCAGACAACACAGCGAGAGGGTAGTAGAAGTAGAAGAGTGAGGCGCTTATCGAGCATAGGGGCACGACCAGAGTCGGGAGGACGGGTGGAGTAGGTGAAGAGGCCATCATCCTCCTTGTGGTGCATGCTGGCCGCCAGACGGCCTTGACTTCTCGGCCATCACCGATTCTGCTCCCCACCCGCTGCTCACTTTGCAGGAATATATACCAATAAAACAAGGTAAAATGAGTAACCAATGAGCACTTTACGTACTACCGAACAAAACTGAAATTCAAACAATAACATGGCCCTTGGTATGGAAACAATTCTGCGGTATATACCAATAAAATGAGGTGAAATGAGAACCAACGGCACAATGTCCAAAAAGGCCAGCAGGATGAAGCTATAGCCAGCTAGCTATGCACCATAGGTGTCTGCAGACGGCCAGTCGAGAAGAATAACACGGCTAACATAAGGAGCGACACAACAGCTTGTTGTGCTACCACGAAAAATTGGGATTCAAACCTCATGTAACTATCACTCCATCCATTATTTAAACTACCAAAACGTCTTTATATTGAGAAACATAGGTACTGGTTGCATATATAGACTAGTAGCAGTACTATGTGTGGCTTATTTAACAAGTCAAACAATTTTACTGTAGACAAGTTGCATATATAGACTAGTAGTAGTACTGTAATTTAACAGTGGCTAAAGCATACAAGAAACATATTGCAATGTACTCTAGCCCAAACGAATTCCCACCCATGCCTTGTTTCAGATTAGACACTTTCTTACAACTGAATTCCAGATACAATTGGTTTAAGCTCCATGTGTACTAATTAAGAAGGAGCCATATGCCTAGACCCACAACCTTGAAGAAAGCAGTACAAAATAACTGAATACTGATCATAGAATGCACAAGGTGGTTACAGATCCAAGTGTTAACTGACAATTTCTCAATAAAGTTTCTGTACAACAGCACAAGGTGGTTAACACAAAGGGGAAACAAAGAATTAACATGGCAGCAGAGCAAACCAATACAGCTTGCAACTAATAAGCACAGGATATTGCCACCACCTCCAATATCACCTGCACACACGCAAGAACCCCTCAAACTTGTATCTTTGAACCCTATTAATCAACTTCAATTTGCAATTTTAACACTGTGCACGCGTCGACCAGAGGATGACCGGTGAGGTCCCCAAACGGAAGAGGAGCGACGGGAGAGGGAGGTGCCCAGGCATGTACCTTGGTGTGCGGAGCTTCCGCTGGCGAGCGGGGGGCGGAGAGGATGGCGCCACGGTGTGCTCGCGGCCCTGCGCGATCCGCCGCTTGCACGCCGCTTACATAGCTTCAGAGACAAACTAGTGTGGCGGTGGCAGGGGACGCCGGACGCGCAGGCGGTGGAGGATGTGGAGGCGGCGACTGCTCTGCTGCCACTACTGTCGCGCTCGATCTGCTGCATAGCGGGCAGGGGAGAAGGGGCGACGATCTGGTCAAGGGGCGGCTGATCTGGTCTGAGGGGAGGATGGAGCGGAAGGGACGGGGTCGCGGTGGTGTGCTAGGAGCCGCAAATTGCCGCCGGAAGTCGCCGGGATCGGCCGCCGTAGGTGGCGGCGGCGAGGAGTCGGGGAGAGAGAGATGGGGTTCGCGAGAGGATGGGGTGTCGTGGGAGGTAGGGGAGACAGGAGACGGCAATCAGGTCACCGGTGGAGCAAGGTGGCTGCCGATCGGCGGTGGGAATCACGGAATGAGGGGCGGCCTCGATCAGATCTGGGGGAAGGGTGGGTGGTGGGTTATGGAGTTGGGGGAGGAGAGGGAGCGTGATAAGGTGGAGAAGGGAGCGAGGGGCTGGCGGGGAGCGGCGTCGCGAGAAAGAAGACGGCGGGGAGGAAGGGGACGGATCGAGAGGAGCTCCGCCGGATCGAGAAGGGCGCGATGGAGGAGAAGAGAGCGAGGGAAGAAAGGAGGCGGGGGGTGGGTGGAAAATGACCACGAGCTAGGGTTTCGGGTTAGTGTGGAAGGGTGAGGACTACCGTTGGATCCCGAGTATCCGACGGTGTCGATGCACGATCCGCGTGATATGTCCACGGACCAATCGAGAAAGTAGTACCACGTTATGACCATTTAAATTGGTCGTGGTTGACTAAAAATAGCGTGTTAAAATCATATCAACTATTTTATGACCTGAAAATTCAAAAAGGAAATGGAAAACCTTCTCATTGTGTCACCAAGTGTGAATAAGTTTTTAAATAACAAACATGAAATAAGATAAATATCTTTAAAAATGTGTCGTGAGAAATGAGTTTTTTGGCAAAAAAAACATTTTCCATTTTCCGAGTGCCCAAAATGAGTTTTTTTGTGAAGGACCTACCATATATTTGTTTCAAAATTGTACCAAATCAATTTTACAAAATACTAGGACATATTTAATGCACAATTGACCAAATGTTCGGGTGTCAAAAGTTTCGAGCCACCTCTCGTGAAAAAGACAAATTTCCGCCGATTCAAAGAGAAGCGGGTAAATTTTGAACTGCAGCTGCCTCATAGTTTGCTATTTATTTTTCCAAAATCATTTCTAGGTACATAAGTACCTATTTAATCAGAGAAACACCAAAAAATTCCAAGATTCAACCATTAGCTAGAACGGTCATTCCGCCTGTTTTGACCGCATTTTGAAACAGGCATAAAAATTCAAAAAATCAAAAATTGGGAAACCTTCGCATTGTGACATGATATGTGGCCAAGTTCCCAGGAAAAATAATAAACTTGTAATACGGAAATTATTTTAAAAAGTGTTCTCTAAATGAGCTATCATCTCTCAAAATTCATGGCTTTCAAGGCAAATGATCAACTTATGGCCACATTCGTGGCATAGTTTGTTCAAATGATCTCATATTGTGCACAAGGGTGCATATTAGAATGGAAAACAATGTTGCATAAGGAAGTTTTCATTTTCTTTGGACGAAAAAACCATTTTCATTTTCCGAGTGCCGAAAGGAGTTTTTTTGTGAAGGAAAAAAACATTTTCCATTTTCGAGTGCCCAAAATGAGTTTTTTGTGAAGGACCTACCATATATTTGTTTCAAAATTGTACCAAATCAATTTTACAAAATACTAGGACATATTTAATGCACAATTGACCAAATGTTAAGGTGTCAAAAGTTTGAGCCACCTTCGTGAAAAAGACAAATTTCCATGGATTATTGAGAAGCGGGTAAATTTTTGCAGCTGCCTCATAGTTTGCTATTTATTTTTCCAAAATCATTTCTAGGTACATAAGTACCTATTTAATCAGAGAAACACCAAAAAATTCCAAGATTCAACCATTAGCTAGGAGCGGTCATTCCGCTGTTTTGACCGCATTTTGAAACGGGCATAAAAATAAAAAAAAATCAAAAAATTGGGAAACCTTCGCATTGTGACATGATATGTGGCCAAGTTCCCAGGAAAAATAATAAACTTGTAATACGGAAATTATTTTAAAAAAGTGTTCTCAGAAATGAGCTATCATCTCTCAAAATTCATGGCTTTCAAGGCAAATGATCAAACTTATGGCCACATTCGTGGCATAGTTTGTTCAAATGATCTCATATTGTGCACAAGGGTGCATATTAGAATGGAAAACAATGTTGCATAAGGAAGTTTTCATTTTCTTTGGACGAAAAAACCATTTTCATTTTCCGAGTGCGAAAGGAGGTTTTTTGTGAAGGAACTACCAAATAATTGTTGCAAAATTGGACCAAATCATTTTCTAAAATACTAGGACATATTTAATGCACAATTGACCAAATGGTTGGGTGTAAAAGTTTTGATCCACCTCTCGTGAAAAAGACAAATTTCATGGATTAAATTTGAAGCGGGTCAAATTTGAACTGCAGCTGCCTCATAGTTTGCTATTTATTTTTCCAAAAATCATTTCTAGGTACATAAGTATCTATTTAATCAGAGAAACACCAAAAATTCCAAGATTCAACAACTAGCTAGGAGCGGTCATTCCATTGTTTTGACCGCATTTTGAAACAGGCATAAAAATAAAAAATAAACAAAAATTGGGAAACCTTCGCATTGTGTCATTATATGTGGCCAAGTTCCAGGAAAAATAACAAACTTATGTCGGCAATTATTTTAAAAAGTGTTCTCGAAATGAGCTATCATCTCTCAAGATTCATGGCTTTCAAGGCAAATGATCAAACTTATGGCCACATTAGTGGCATAGTTTATTCAAATGATCTCATATTATGCACAAGGGTGCGTATAAGAATGGCAAACAATGTTGCATAAGGAAGTTTTCATTTTCGTTGGACGAAAAAACCATTTTCATTTTCCGAGTGCGAAAGGAGGTTTTTTGTGAAGGAACTACCAAATAATTGTTGCAAAATTGGACCAAATCATTTTCTAAAATACTAGGACATATTTAATGCACAATTTACCAAATGGTTGGGTGTAAAAAGTTTTGATCCACCTCTCGCGAAAAAGACAAATTTCCGCCGATTCAGCTCGAAGTGGGTCAAATTTGAACTGCAGCTACCTCATAGTTTGCTATTTATTTTTTCCAAAATCATTTCTAGGTAAATAAGTATCTATTTAATAAGAGAAACACCAAAATAATTCCAAGATTCAACAACTAGCTAGGAGCGGTCATTCCTACCGTTTTGACCGCATTTTGAAGCGGGCATAAAAATTTAAAAAATCAAAAATTGGGAAACCTTCGCATTGTGTCATTATATGTGGCCAAGTTCCCAGGAAAAATAACAAACTTATGTACGGCAATTATTTTAAAAAGTGTTCTCGAAATGAGCTATCATCTCTCAAGATTCATGGCTTTCAAGGCAAATGATCAAACTTATGGCCACATTAGTGGCATAGTTTATTCAAATGATCTCATATTGTGCACAAGGGTGCGTATTAGAATGGCAAACAATGTTGCATAAGGAAGTTTTCATTTTCTTTGGACGAAAAAACCATTTTCATTTTCCGAGTGCGAAAGGAGGTTTTTTGTGAAGGAACTACCAAATAATTGTTGCAAAATTGGACCAAATCATTTTCTAAAATACTAGGACATATTTAATGCACAATTTACCAAATGGTTGGGTGTAAAAGTTTTGATCCACCTCTCGTGAAAAATACAAATTTCCATGGATTCAATTTGGAAGGGTCAAATTTGAACTGCAGCTGCCTCATAGTTTGCTATTTATTTTTTCAAAAATCATTTCTAGGTACATAAGTATCTATTTAATCATGGAAACACCAAAAAAATTCCAAGATTCAACAACTAGCTAGGAATGGTCATTCCCGCCGTTTTGACCGCATTTTGAAGCGGGCATAAAAATTTAAAAAAATCAAAAATTGGGAAACCTTCGCATTGTGTCATTATATGTGGCCAAGTTCCCGGAAAAATAACAAACTTATGTCTGGCAATTATTTTAAAAAGTGTTCTCATAAATGAGCTATCATCTCTCAAGATTCATGGCTTTCAAGGCAAATGATCAAACTTATGGCCACATAAGTGGCATAGTTTATTCAAATGATCTCATATTGTGCACAAGGGTGCGTATTAGAATGGCAAACAATGTTGCATAAGGAAGTTTTCATTTTAGTTGGACGAAAAAACCATTTTCATTTTCGAGTGCCGAAAGGAGGTTTTTTGTGAAGGAACTACCAAATAATTGTTGCAAAATTGGACCAAATCATTTTCTAAAATACTAGGACATATTTAATGCACAATTTACCAAATGGTTGGGTGTAAAAAGTTTTGATCCACCTCTCATGAAAAATACAAATTTCCATGGATTAAATTTGGGCGGGTCAAATTTGAACTGCAGCTGCCTCATAGTTTGCTATTTATTTTTCCAAAAATCATTTCTAGGTACATAAGTATCTATTTAATCAGAGAAACACCAAAAAATTTCCAAGATTCAACAACTAGCTAGGAGCGGTCATTCCATACGTTTTGACCGCATTTTAAAGCAGGCATAAAAATTCAAAAAAATCAAAAATTGGGAAACCTTCGCATTGTGTCATTATATGTGGCCAAGTTCCCAGGAAAATAACAAACTTATGTCTGCAATTATTTTAAAAAGTGTTCTCATAAATGAGCTATCATCTCTCAAGATTCATGGCTTTCAAGGCAAATGATCAAACTTATGGCCACATTCGTGGCATAGTTTGTTCAAATGATCTCATATTGTGCAAAAGGGTGCATATTGGAATGGCAAACAATGTTGCCTAAGGAAGTTTTCATTTTAGTTGGACAAAAAACCATTTTCCATTTTTCGAGTGCGAAAGGAGGTTTTTTGTGAAGGAACTACCAAATAATTATTGCAAAATTGGACCAAATCATTTTATAAAATACTAGGCCATATTTAATGCACAATTGACAAAATGGTCTGGTGTAAAATATTTTGATCCACCTCTCGTGAAAAAGACAAATTCTGTGGAATTCGGTTGGAGCGGGTCAAATTTGAACTGCAGCTGCCTCATAGTTTGCTATTTATTTTTCAAAAATCATTTCTAGTTACATAAGGACCTATTAAATCATAAATACATGGTTTGGTGGCGTCGTCGAGGTTTGGGCGGTGGCCGAGGGCCCCAACTCTAGAGCGCCAGGCTCGCATGCCATGGCGTGGTCACCAGCGTGACCGTGGCGTTCCCATGTGTTCTGGCGGCCTAGGCATGTCTAGTGGGTTGGGAACTCCCAGGTTGGTGCTAGGAAGAAAATTACAACATAAGATTCTCACGAGGAGACCAATCGATGCTCGAACATGAATTAGCAGCCAAGTGTTTGATTAGCGATGCGGAAATGTACATGGCTAATGGGCGTGAGTTTTGGCTGAGGATGATCATTTACTAAGAAGACCGTTTTCACAAATTTTCAGCTCAAAGGAGGAGCCTAGTTGGTACTTGCTTTGCAAACCACCACCTTTGGACATAAATCTGAATGTTGAAGCTCGGCTCAAAATAATGAATGGATTAAGCTGGCATTTGGTGGAGGATGGTTATTTGGGCATAGGAAAGCATTGTAGAAAATGGATACTATTTGGACATGCCAAAGTGGTACTTCCTTCTGGCTATTCTTGTGAACAGAATAGGAAAATGAATATTTTGAATTATTTTTGAACTAGGCAAGGAAGGTTTTACATATTTGGAGAAGATATGACCCAAAGAATTTATGAGATTTTTTTGGGAATTTTGGGAATGACAGAAATATAGGTTGCTTCACAACCTAGGGCAAAAACTACCACATGGACATGACACATAGGCAAAGCCGATGAGGTGGCGCCTAGTCATAGCAACCCACCACAATTTACAAGGCTATGACCATCTATATTGGTCGTTAACAACTAGAAATAAGGCAGCGGACTAGCCTTTGTTAGCTTTATGACCATTTCATGTAAGGAAATTATGACCTTCGACCAAAATGGTCGCAATGGTTTAGGGTTTGGAGCCCTCGAGCGACTTTTGACCAATTGGTCTCAAATGGTCATAAATCTATGACCAATTCTTCCGGGTCAGCGATGAAGGTCATAAGTTGACATATTTCTTGTAGTGGCGGTTCTGATTGTTATTGACTCCGTTCCCATTCCCATTCTTCGCACCATTTTGGTTATGCGATCCTCCTCCAGTATGATTATGTCCTCCATGGTTATGGACAAGTCCTCCCGAGTTCGAGGGTCAGCGAGGCTTCGGTGAGCTCTGAGTTGTACTTCCCTTGTCCATACTTTCTCTTACGACTCTCTATTTCTCTTTGCTTACCTTGATCATAAGGGCCTTGTCTACCAACTCCGGTAGTTGTTAAAGTTGCCACCATCAGCGCAAGCTCATCTCATCATTCGGTCCTTCCATAAACTTCTCACCTTGCGGCATCGTGGCCACATCATCGAGGGCATAGCGTGATAACACTAAACTCATCCACGTCTTGGGCCCGATCGATTCCCTAGTGTAAGTTCGAAACTCATGCTTCTTCATTTGCATGGCTCCGGTTGAGACATGGGTGCGTCTGAAAAGCTTGTTGAAACTGGTCCCAAGTGACACGGCTATAGGAAAAGTGGCCGTGTAATTCTCCCACCATGCGGCTGCTGGTCCATCAATTGATGTCGGCAAAGCGCACCTTCTCGACATCCGTGCATCCTGCGGTGGTTAACTCCCTTCAATACTGGCGTAGCCAATCATTGACAACTATTGGCCGGTGCTCTTTGGAAAACACGGCGGTTGTAACCTCGAAGCAGGCTAAATTGTCCTTGGCGGCGGGTTGTTATTGTTGTTGTTGTTACCACAGTTACGAACTAGCAATTGCATCAAGGCATTTCTTCTTTGGATCAAGCGAGTGAGCTCGGTGGGAAAACAAAACCGGTGTCACGTCTCGGAGGCATCGAGGTTTAGATGGAAGAGATTAGAATAGAAGGAAAAGGTCTAGTGAGAAAACACTACCCATATGCACATGAGGCAAACACAATCATTTCACTCAGTCAATCAATCAAGGGCATACAAACGGTCTAGAACTATCGCAGAAGTGCTCAACTACTACTAGTTACATGGGGAAAAATACTACTAATATATGGTGGCCATCTAGGAATTTTGATCGGTGGAAGACTCCATGATGTCTGCTCCGGCTTCATCTTCATAGTCATCATCACTTGGATCGGAATCTGTGTCGTCGATGATGATGTAGTTGTCCGGGCAAGTGGGGTCGTCGTCTTCTTCTTCCGGTGCTGGTCCTCCCATGAATACTCCGATCTTCTTAACGGTCGTCGTTCTTCTCGATGAGTGTCTTGATTTCCTCCTCGTATCCATCGGCGTGTAAACTTGAGTTCTTCCTCCAGCTCGATGATCCTGGTCTTCGCCTTCTTCAACTCCATCATATCTGCGCTTTGTCTGGTTTTCTGACGTCGAATGTCTTGGTTTAGCTCTGGATGAAAGCTGCAATGGATCTATCCTTCTTGGTGCTAATTACTTCCCATTGCTCGTCTCGACGCCCACATATTTGGTAGATGGTGTCTTTAAGCTCCCTGTTGTAGACTTCTCCAATACGTCCCATGGTAATGTGAGCTGCCATACTCTTGCCTAAACTCTAGGTGGGTGCTTCGAAAGAAAACTCTATGGGCTTAGAGGTTGGCGAGAACATTCTTTCTGGTACTTGTACTTGAATCATCCAACGCTCCTCTTCTGGTAAGGTGACGTTGTACGTCCCGGTGAAACTTGGTATTCCAATGTTCAAGTACCTAGTGACTTCCTTCAAGTGGCGTCCAAAAGTTGTGTCTTCATCCGGTTGTGCAAACTTGTTCTTCATCTCCGTCATCCTAAAGAGTGGAAAAATGGAGAGAGTCAGAAATGAGTAGAGAAGAGTGACCTATGGTTTATCTTAGTGGTCGTGTCCTACACTCGGCGTGTGCTCGATACCATCTTGTAGCGACCCGACCTCGGATGGTCAAGTCTCGTGTTTGGTGTCATCCACGGATCGATAATCTTTGACACACACATTACTCGAAGGATTTATAATAGAGTAGCAATCACACACTTATTACAACGAATGTCTCAAAGAGAACTTATTACAATAATATGGCTTAAGGCCATCTAATGCGATAACAGTGGAAGGCTTGGAAGATAAAGTGAGTCCATCAACTCCAACGACATAGGTGAGCTGCACGGCAACGACCTATCGAACCTTACTCCTCGTCGAAAAGTGCGCAACATAATACGTTGCAGCAGAAACAGGTCGACACATGGAATATCTTGGCAATATAACCTGATGAAGCAGGAATAGAATAATGCTATCACTACATGCAATATTTGGCTGGTGGAAAGCTCTATGGTTATGGTTTTTGAAAAGCCAATTTTCCCTACAACAAAGGAATAAGTTTTAATTTAACTATCATGGTGGTTGAAACATCATTGAGAAGGTATAACCCCAACTCAATCCCAATTAGAGTGATTAACAACCCAGCAATATTAATTAAGAGTGATGAGATACATGTGAATACTCAAATTCTAGATACTCAGAATTGTCCATAACCGGGGACACGGCTAACCATGATCAGATTGTACACTCTGCAGAGGTTTGTGCACTTCTCCCCACAAGACTCGATCGCCTCCGTTGATTTCTCGCCTTTGCATGGTGTTTGAGAAGCGGATGGCCGAGACACAGATCTTTCGAAACATTAACTCTCTACTCAGGGTAGACCATCTGAACCTACAAAACCCACTACCTGCTGATCTACCTCTTCAAGAGCTTCACGTAACTTACTCAACTATGCTAGAGGCCATAGTAGCTTGTGGCTGCACACGGAAGTTTCTAGCATGAATAATCTCAGTTCCCTTTGAGCCTGGGTGGCGGTCCGTAGGAAGATCACACGGGTACCCCGGGATTTCCAAAAAAATACAGGCAACACCGGGTTCCCCAGGTGCCTCAATCCACCTAGATGTGTATTTAAGTTGCCACCTTAAGTTGAAACATTAATCAACAATCTCACATCAGTCATGGATTCACTCAAACCCAAACCACGTCTACGAGCATAGCATGGCAATATAAGCAACACGTAGAAGTAACTCCCAAGGGTTTGATAGTAACAGGGCAATAGGTTCTACCTCAACAACTACTTCCCAACCCACAAGTTAATGACATCATAATCATGCAATGTTTGAGGATTGGAACTAATGCATAAAACGGGTATGAAAAGAGTATGATCAATGTGTTACTTGCCTTCTCGACGATCATGAATCCTAGAGACTCGTAGTAACACGCTTAGCACTCAGGAATTCTATCGCAAGCAAACAACAACATACATAAGCAACAAGAAAAGATGCACAAGTAAAACTCAACTAAAAGAGGCTGACCAGAAAGTTCAGCTTAAGAATCAAACCAAACGGAGCAACGAAACTCAAACGGCGAAAGAAATAAGATCCGTTTACTAATCTGAACTAGGGTTAATTTTTTCTGAAGCAAAAACTTGTTTGAGTTGATTATTCGGAAAGAGGTTTGAGATGAAACTCCAGCGCTTGAATCGCTGATTAGATAAGCAAGCGAAAAGTTATACTAGATCGAACATCGGATCAAGAATCGTGATCAGAAAAATCACGGAATAAATCCGATAAAAAGAAAAGGACGAACAGTTTAAAGAACGAACGTTCGTTAACTGAACCTAAACGAAGAACACGTTCGTTAAAACGAACGTATGAGCGAACGCTCGCTAAATAAATAAACCGGAGAATAAAACCGATCTATAAATAAAAAAACGAAACTAGGGTTTTTTGAAAAAAAAACCGAAGTGGTTTTCTAAAAAAACCGGCGACTCGGGCGGCTCGGCGGTACCTCCGTGAGGCTAGCGAGGGCAGCGGAGGCTCGGTGACAGGCGGGGTGGTCTTGGCTGGCGTGAGGTGATGGGGCTAGAGGCGACATTTATAGGGGTGGGGGGCGGTGCCTTGGGAGGGCGCCGGGAGAGTCCGGCTCGGGCTCCCCTCGGCGTCCGTCTGGTGCCTGTGTGTGTGGGAAAGGCGGCGGGCGGCAGGCCGGCCTGCTCAGTGGGCCTTGGGGCCGGTCGAGTATAGGCGAGGTTTTTTAAAAAATTTGTTCCGCTGACAAAAAATTCCTATAAAATAAAATAAAATCTAAAAAAAATACCAAAATAAAATTTCACCGTCTAAATGAAATATTTAGAACGAGATGAACATTTTCTTGGCCCCTAAAATGCAATTTTAAGCGTGCAAAATTTTTTAGGGCAAATAAAATTCAAATAAAATCAAATAAAAACCAAATAATGATTTTAACATTTTTCCTCGATATTTCAATTATTTTGGCGAAGTCATATTATCTCCCCTCATTTATTTTAATATGAAACATTTTAGGAGAGAAAATAATTAAAATCAAAAATCCTCATTTTCAATATTTGATAAAATCAAATATGAAAACGAAAAATCCCCAACTCTCTTGAGGGTCCTTGAGTTGCTTAGGATTTCGAGGATTGCGAACGAAGATGCAATAAAATATGATATGCATAGATGACCTATGTATAAAATTCCAAATTGAAAATTTGGGATGTTACAGAGCCATACAACCTTGATTTGAAAAGTATCACTAACCTACAAACCAGAATAAAAATTCCTGTAGAAGATTGTGATAAACCGACACCATCCCTATTCGACGTAGCAAATTTTGTGCTAGGAACAAATCTTCAGAAGGGTGACGAGGACGCTGGCATTAAGGTCGTGCGGATGGGAGAATTGTCCCTTGACGTCTGGCGGATAAAATATGCTACCCTCGATGCCGTGTGACTTTGAGATAGCTGCAAGGAAGAAGAAGAAGAAGAAGAAGAAGAAGAAGAAGAAGAAGAAGAAGAAGAAGAAGAAGAAGAAGAAGAAGAAGAAGATAGCTCAACCCACGGCACCCGTCCCCGACATCGCCTCACCCTCTCGGCCGCACCGCCCTCTGCCTTTGTGTGCATGACATGGGCCACCTTAAATCGGCGAGCATCAAGTTTCTACCACAGCCACACGCGATTCCCTTGACGCCAAGACGAACCCATGACACCACCGTCCCACACCATCGAATTTTCATCCAGCGGTGTGACACATTTCGTCCGGGCATCAATCCTCGGTGGAGTATACGTACTCTGAGTTGTACCCGCCGGTGTGGCCATCTCGCCTCAGAACGCCTCGACGCCTCTTTGTGGCACCTCGCCACGCCACGCCACCACCAGCCGGTTCATCTCGAGCAGTGAGTCGCGAACCACACCACCACCATGAGAATGACATGTGGGCCAGCCGCATTTAACGTCGCATGTCATTGACTCGAGCATGGTTAATAATATAGCGGTTCTTGGCTATATGATCTTTGCCACGTCACATATAGCCAAGCTTGTAGCCAACAAGTACAATAGTTGAATATTAATATGTACTACTTTGTTGTTACATGGCCCACCTCGCTCTCTCATAAAATGCCTAGGAGCACATCTTGCGGTGGTACATTAACTAGTAGCCGCTTCTCTTCTCTTTCATCTTCTCTCTCGTCCAACTAAGCAAAAATATAATATATAATGTCTTACAGCCCGCTTACATCACCTTATTGTACTTGCTCTCATAGGCGGGCACTAAGCCCTTGAATTTCGGTCCGTGGGCCCCGAGAGGAAGCGTAACTCTGCGGCGGGCCTTGTGGTGCTCCATGATCTGAGCTCGTGCCAAACCGAATTTGTTTCTTACTACTACCAACTACTAGTAAGGTACACGTGCATTGCACGCATGAGATCTGAGTGGTTTGTGCATTATGCTTCTACATGTGGAGTCTTCTAGATTCTACATGTGGCAAAATCTGTGGAATGTAGATGATATCCAACGGCCGATGGTGCTCGGATTTCCCATCTTTGTACCGTCGGATTGGCTTCATCCAACGACCAACTTTCAAAGTTATGGTTTGGTTTGCAGCCTAAGGTTGCCACGCCTAAGCTTAGGCGTGCCGGCATGTGTTTGGTTCATTGCTAAACTTGTGGCTTGCCACACTTTTCTAGCTACATGGTCCACATGTCATAGACTCAACTTCTTGCCAAATCTTTCCACACTTGTTGTGTTCATTTTGCTAGCCACATTGTTTGTGGCAGACACACTTTGCCTAAGCTTAGTTGTGGCAAAGTTAATCATGAATGAAGTTCAACCATGGAGTCTTCTAGATTCTACATGTGGCGGAATCTGGTGGAATGTAGATGATATCCAACGGCCAGTAGTGCTCGGATTTGCCATCTTTGTACCGTCGGATTGGCTTCATCCAACGACCAACTTTCAAAGTTATGGTTTGGTTTGCAGCCTAAGGTTTCCACGCCTAAGCTTAGGCGTGCCGGCATGTGTTTGGTTCATTGCTAAACTTGTGGCTTGCCACACTTTTCTAGCTACATGGTCCACATGTCATAGACTCAACTTCTTGCCAAATCTTTCCACACTTGTTGTGGCCATTTTGCTAGCCACATTTTTTGTGGCAGACACACTTTGCCTAAGCTTAGTTGTGGCAAAGTTAATCATGAATGAAGTTCAACCATGGAGTCTTCTAGATTCTACATGTGGCGGAATCTGGTGGAATGTAGATGATATCCAACGGCCAGTAGTGCTCGGATTTGCCATCTTTGTACCGTCGGATTGGCTTCATCCAACGACCAACTTTCAAAGTTATGGTTTGGTTTGCAGCCTAAGGTTGCCACGCCTAAGTTTAGGCGTGCCACAAGTGTGTTTGGTTGCGTTCTCATCTCAACATAGTTGTTCCCTCTTCATGCATGCTCAACTCAACACCCCTCTTCATGTATGCTCTCTTCATGCATGCTTCTAGTGTATTTGTGCTAATCTAGTGTGGACTCATGCACCCTCCATACACTCTACCAAACACCCAAAAATGGGTCGAGAAGGGAACTCTTGGGATCATGCACCCTTCATACACCCTACCAAACACACCAGGCATGTGTTTGGTTCATTGCTACACTTGTGGCTTGCCACACTTTTCTAGCTACATGGTACACATGTACGGATTATATAGACATATTTTGAAGTGTAGATTCACTCATTTTGCTCCGTATGTAGTCACTTATTGAAAAATATCTAGAAAGACAAATATTTAGAAGTGGACTGTAAGTGCTACACCCTCCGTCCAGGTCAATAAGTCATCTTTGGTTGTGCACCGTGACCAAGAAGGAGGGAAGACTTATACACCTAGACGGAGGGAGTACTACTATTACTTATGTACAATTCACGTTTTAACATTACGATGCGGTTTTTGTAAAAGTAGAAAAACAACACTAGTCAAGCTTGTGAAACGATTCAATGCAAAACAAATGCAAAAATGCTCGTTTGATTGTTTACTTTTAGCTTCCTTCTCGTGGTTATTTCTACGTCAGTACTTTATGCGGAGTATCTCACGGTTGGAAAGGCATGCAAATTCCCAAACCGCTTCCTACACCCTATATCGAATTTTTTGCCTAACAAGTTGTGCCGTGCAATTGGAATTCCAACTTGAGTACTACTACTAGTAGGAGTACCGGGGCCGATTCTTTTAGGCTTCTAGATTAGAAATCCCATAACTACTACCTCGGTCTGGTTTATTGATCCCCATTGTAATCATGTCAAATTTTGATCATAAATTTAACTAATGAAATGTTAGTGCATGTCACGTTTTATCGATTAAATATTTGGTCAAAATTGCACTAAATCTGATGGTGAGAATAAACCAGAATGAAACTACTAATAGTAGTTTAGAAGACCAAATAAATGAGTGAGGCGCCTTAATGTTACTCTCCTTGTGACTAGTCTTATGGGAAAAGCTAGGAAGCCGCCAAAAGAACTGGCCCTAGGAGTAGTAGCTAGGGATACTAGGAGTAGTAGCTAGGGATCGAGTCTGTGAGATGAACAGGAGAAAGTAAATCTGAGAGAGATGAAATGCAAAAAGGCGGAGGGATGTGATGGTTGCTTGTCCGTTTATTTTACCAGGCCACTTATTACTCGGAGTGGTTGGGTTTTGTGATATGATGGCTTTACTACCGCGCCACGAGCGGGGTGAGACTCCCGTGCAACGCCGCCCTCTACACTAATGCGACTACATCGGTCGTGGTTTATCCCCATTGAATTTGGTGAAGATTTAAGCGACAAAATGTTAGTGCATGTCAACAAAAACAATATCGTTGGATTAAGTATTTGAACATAGTTTTCAATGATACTCCTATAATTTTAGGTGACATGCATCATCATTTATCGTACTATATATAATGTTAGTACAATTTTTGGTCGTACTAATCTATAGCAAGGTGCCCGTGCGTTGCACGGAAGAGTGAAATGCATTGATCGGTGTAGGACCTTGAAGTATGTCTAGAGGGGGGGTGATTAGACTACTTGACCAATAAAAACTTAACCTTTTCCCAATTTTAGAGATTGGCAGATTTTAGCTATTTTAGGACAAGTCAAGAAATCATCACACAATTCAAGCAAGCATGCAAAGAGTGTATAGGCAGCAGAAATTAAAGCATGCAACTTGCAAGAAAGTAAGGGGAAGGGTTTGGAGGAATCAAACGCAATTGGAGACAAGGATGTTTTTGGCGTGGTTCCGATAGGTGGTGTTGTCGTACATCCACGTTGATGGAGACTTCAACCCACAAAGGGTAACGGCTGCGCGAGTCCACGGTGGGCTCCACCCATGAAGGGTCCACAAAGAAGCAACCTTGTCTATCCCACCATGGCCGTCGCCCATGAATGACTTGCCTCACTAGCGGTAGATCTTCACGAAGTAGGCGATCTCCTTGCCCTTACAAACTCCTTGGTTCAACTCCACAATCTTGTCGGAGGCTCCCAAGTGACACCTAGCCAATCTAGGAGACACCACTCCAATAAGTAACAAATGGTGTGTTGATGATGAACTCCTTGCTCTTGTGCTTCAAATGATAGTCTCCCCAACACTCAACTCTCTCTCATAGGATTTGGATCTGGTGGAAAGAGGGTTTAAGTGGAAAGCAACTTGGGGAAGGCTAGAGATCAAGATTCATATGGTAGGAATGGAATATCTTGGCCTCAACACATGAGTAGGTGGTTCTCTCTCGAGGCTGGTAAGTTGGAAGTGTAGGTTTGTTCTGATGGCTCTCTCCACGAATGAAGAGGAGGTGGAGGGGTATATATAGCCTCCACACAAAATCTAACCGTTACACACAATTTACCAAACTCGGTGGGACCGAATTGTTAAACTCGGTCGGACCGATTTAGTAAACCTAGTGACCGTTAGTGATTTTTGGTGGGACTGACATGCATCTCGGTGAGGCCGATACGGTCAGGGTTAGGGCATAACTTAATCTCGTTAAGACCGATTACACAAACTCGGTGAGACCGATTTGGTAATAAGCTTTCCAGAGAGTTGGTCAGGTAAACTCGGTGGGACCGATTTGCTCTTTTCGATGAGACCGAAATGTTACAAAAAGGAAACAGAGAGTTTACATTGCAATCTCGGTGGGACCGATCGCTCACTTGGTTAGACCGAAGCGTTCTGAAGGGAAGCAGAGAGATTGCAACCCCATCTCGGTGAGACCGAGATCCCTATCGGTAAGACCGTTGCTTAGGGTTTGTGGCAGTGGCTATGACTTTTGGAATAGGTGGCGCCGGATAGAAAGAATCGGTGTGACCGATTTTGGCTTTAGGTTTAGGTCATTTGTGGATGTGGGAAAGTAGTTGAGGGTTTTGGAGCATATCACTAAGCACATGAAGCAAGAGGCTCATTAAGCAACACCTCATCCCTCCTTGATAGTATTGGCTTTTCCTATAGACTCAATGTGATCTTGGATCACTAAAATGTAAAATTAAGAGTCTTGAGCTTTTGAGCTTGAGCCAATCCTTTGTCCTTAGTATTTTGAGGGATCCACTTTCATCATCCCATGCCATTCATTGAGCTTTCCTGAAATAATAGTCTTGGAATAGCATTAGCTCAATGAGCTATATGTTGTTATGAATTACCAAAACTACCTAGGGATAGTTGCACTTTCAATCTCCCCCTTTTTGGTAATTGATGACAACATATAGATCAAAGCTTCGACAAATGATAATAAAATTTAAATAACATCGTCGCTTTGAGAAGTATGTGATAAGCAAGAGCTCCCCCTAAATTTGTGCATAGTTTTAGATTTTCTTTGGACTGCAAATGCACAATGAATTAGGCTCATGGGTTACTCTTCCATGTCACATACATCTTGGTGGAGCGCTCAAAATAATAAACAATGAATACATGCACTCATCACCAAGCATAGTGAGTGATCACATAAGATAGATAGGATAATATCAAGCATGCATAAGTGTAGCTTATGATCAAACACATGATCATCAATGTCTCACAAGCATAGTATCTCAACCAAAAGCAAACAAAGATTGAAAAACCACCAAATAAAGCAAGAGAGAACAAAAGCGACACACTCTCTCTCTCTCGAAGCCTATGATCTATACATTTTTCTCCCCCTTTGGCAACAAGTTACCAAAAAGTTCATAGAAAATGCATAGTGCTAGATCGACTCTCAGGCTTGATCTTCAGGTGGTGGAGTCCGGATAACGCCGAGGACGAAAGCTTGAGTTGAAGTAGATGGAGCTGGAGCTGATCTTGTAGCTGGTTGCCTTTGGGCTGAAGCTGGTGCAGATGAAGTTGCTCTTGTGTCAGGAACTGGCATAGCAGATGACCTCTGGGCTCTGGGCACTCTGGCAAACACATTGGTGGCAGTCTTGCCCTTCCTCTCCTGATGTCATCTTGTAGTTCCTCCACTGCAGACTGAATCTCAGTTACTTTCACATCTAAGTTATAGAACTTTTGTTCTATGATTCTCTCCAAGCTCTCCTGATTTTGGGTGAGGGTGGCCAATCCCTTCTCAATCCTCAGAGTTGATGCTATTAAGTATCCGAGCTGCTCCTGCTTGTTCTTCAAGAAATACTCAGATGCCTCCTCTTGAGTTGGCATCTTGGTAGCCTTCTCCCTCTTTGCCTTCTCCTTCTTCTCCTGAGCTTGAACTGATTGTGGATCATCTTCATTCATGAAAACCTCATTGTCCTCAAAGTCTGGATAAAGTGGAAAGTGTTCCTTATCCAACTGATATTTTCCTGTGCCCATTTTTGAGTTTATCAATTCTTGAATCTGAGGTGCATATCCACATCTCCTCTTCTGATCTACTGTAGTCCTCTTGATTGTTTCAATGATCAGGCTCATGACTTTGAACTTCTGTGGCACATCAAACACATGCAACATGTTGATGGCATGCCCTCTGATCATGTTATGGTCACCAGACTTGGGCAACAAAGTGTGCCTCAGAATCCAATTTATGGTTGGCAACCCTGACAGCAGAAAGTGAACTGATCCAAACTTGTGAGTCTCTAATGCCTTGTCTAGAATCTCCTTGTACATGTGAGCCATTGAATTGTGACCCATCTTCTTCTTTGCATAAATGTCTAGGTCATCCTCATTTTCCTCTGGGGCATTTATCAGCTTTGCCCATTCTTCAACAGTGGACTGGTACCTTGTACCTTCAGACATCCAAACTATTCTCCCATCTGGGTAAAAATGTGCTGCTGAGTAGAACTGCATGATAAGTTCATCATTCCAATTTGTGAGCTTTTGCCCAACAAAATCTGCAACTCCACAAGCAACAAAGCTATCTTGCACTACAGGATAGTGCTCTTCATTCTCCTTGATGAAATTCCAGTCAACCCACCTCATGTCACAGACTATGGGCTTCTTGTCCAACAGAATTGTTTCATAGAAGTCCTGATGTTCCTTTGTATGGAACCTGTAGTCAACAGCAATTCTTCTTCTTGAAGCATATGGATCTGCCATCCTCCATATCATCAGCCCTGAATCCTTCCTGATTCTCATGTCCTCAGCCTCAGGATGGGCATCAGTGTGGTCTGGTATCTTGGGCTTGAGGTTCCTCAGAACTTGTCCTTCTTCATCTTCCTCATTGACATCCTCGAGCCTTTGGGGCCTTGTTCTTCTCGGCATTTGGAATACTCCTGGTATTCCTCTTTGGTCTGAGACTTGGCCTTGGGGCAGCTTTGGGTGCTTCCTTGGGCTTAGATGTGGCAGCCCCTGATCTAATAGCATCACCCATAAGCTTTGGTGCCTTTGGAGCTGGTGCAGCAAGCTCTTCCTCTTCCATCATGGAAGGTTTCCCAATAACTCTGGCCATGGTCATCTTGACCCTTTCCTTTCTTTTCTTCCCTTCTGCAGCAGCTGGTTCTTTGGGTTGGGTTTCCAAAGAAGCTTGTGTAGACACTCTAGCTTTGGACATTGGTTGTCTTCCTGCAGGCCTTTTGATCTTCATGCCTGGCTTTATATCCTTTGCTGAGCCATATTCCTTCTTGAGTACTACTTTCTTGGAGGTAGCCTCATCTTCTTCAGCTTTGTAATCTTCATCCTCTGAATCTGAAGTTCTTTTCCTCCTTTGCCTAGTTGCAGCCTTAGGCAAATTGCTAGGAGTACTTCTGCTCCCTTCATCTGAAGTTGAGGGACTAGTGCCCTCACTCAAGTCCATCTGCTCTTGACTGTTACTCGCTGTCACTTTTATCGGACATCTTGCAAAAGCTGATCACTGACCTGTGAAGAGTTATAGATGAGATAGAAAAGATGAGCATCACAAAATGCAGAGGTTTTGCAAAGAATGACTCTAAAGTTCAATCTTAGTTTTCCACGAAAGCATTTGGATCCACCGATTTTCAAACTCGGTGATACCGAAGCAGTTTTGGAACCTAAACTAATGATCTCGGTTGGACCGAGTTTGATTCGGTGGTACCGAGACTGCTAGGGTTTCACAGAATCCTCAAATCGGTTGCACCGATTAGTAATTCTCGGTCGGACCGAGAGTCACTAGTGCAATGGCATAAGCCAAATCGGTGAGACCGAGTTTTTCAACTCGGTGGGTCCGAGATGGTTTCGGCGGAAACCTAAACCTAAAAATTTGAATCACATCTAATCTATGATCTACTTTGGCTGGATAGAAGAGTTTCAATCGTGGCTAGAATCAATATGAAAACAATGTGCGAGGAATCAGACGTGGATAGCACAAAGATTAAGTCCATACCCTAACTTGGCGGTGGACTTGCTACGGCGGCAACGGCGGGGACGAAATCTGTTGACGGCGGCGGAGACCAGTGACGAGGCTGCTGGCTGACGAGGAGGCGATCCGGAGACCACGATGGCAGAGCGAGCTGTTGCTTGTGGCGAAGGGTTTGGAGAAATTTCCAAATTTTGCCGTGGCTATATATAGCTCGACCACAGCCGGTGTGACCGAGTGGAACAACTCGGTGGCACCGAGATGCATAACTTGTGTTCGATTCTGACAAATCGGTGAGACCGAAAGTTCAAATCGGTTGCACCGAGATTGAAAACTCAGATCAACTTGATGATCTCGGTAGGACCGAAATGGAAGGATCGGTCGGACCGAGAATCATTAAGAGGTTTTGGAAGTTTAAGTCTATGACAAATCGGGGACTCAAGTGCTCCTCACACGCAGTGGTTCGAATCGACTTGATCAAATTTTGTGATGTAGCATGAATAGAGTTTGAGACGAGAAAAGCATAGATAGCTAAGGAAGGTTCTTAGGCATTCTTGTCCATCCACTTGGCACAAAGAAAAGAATCCAAACAAACAAAACAACAAGTGGATGTCCTTGAATGAGTAAAATATGCACCAACATGCTCACACAATAAGATGGCAATTGAAATATGTGGCAAAACTTGCACAACCAATTTTTGCAACTATCAAGCAATTGGCGATGACTAGGTCATCTATATATGAGTATATTGACTTAGGAGTCAAATGAGAACATTCGATCATAGGTCATACTCATCGTTTAAGCTCAAGTGGGGTTACCACTTTTACATAATGCATTAATGTGTTCACACCATTAGAGTTGCTTTGACTCAATTCTTAGAGTTAAGCTCCCCCTAGATGTGAGATCCCCCCTTAGAGGGATGAACCAACCTTGGGTTTTGTCGATGATGACTTCATGTAGGTGTTGAAGATGTAGATGCTCAATGTTGATGTAGATCATTTGGAGCAATCCTTTGGAGTGAGTTGCACTTTCAACTTGCCTACATGGGTTAGTCCCACAAGGAACAAACAAGAATATCCATAGACATAGAGTGATGCACACACAAGATGATGTCCATGAAAACATTAGGTTACCTTGTCCCTTGCCTTACCAACATGAGGGTTTGTGACTCCTTGAACTAGTGCAAGATGTGGAAGTTGATTGCACTTGTTCTTGCCAAAACGATATGAGTGAAGAATGTTGGCGGAGTCACCCTCAAGAACTCTCTAGTTCTTCTTCTTGGGATCCACATCATCTTGATGGGAATCCTTGGAGTTATAGTTGTACTTGATGAAGTAGAACTTGGCGTAGTCTTGGGGACCCACTCGAGCGAGGCTTTAGGTGCTTCTTCAAATGCATCAATCTCTTCTTGAAGCTTGTCCTTGCCTTTGTTCTTGTGGTCTTGTGGTGGAAGATCATCTTGAGCTTGTGTCCCTTGAAGGAAGTAGGATCATACTTCTCTTGTTGAGGAACAAACTTTGTCTTGGGGTATTGATCTTCTTCCCACTCAACTCCATTGGCGTTGAACTTTCGTTCAAAACCAACACCTTGATTCTTCGGTGCCTTCCTTGCTTGCGCACAATTTCCTCAATTGCTTACTCCGACAAGGCTCTTGTAAACACCTTTCTCTATAATTCCCTTCAATAAACTATTTTCTTGCTCAAGAGTAACTTGTCTAAGAGAATCATTAGTGGAATCAAGAGAACTACTAGAAGCAACAACATTGGATTTGACATTATTATTGTTACTACTAGAGGAAGTTTCTTTCTTGTACTTGTTACTAGACTTGACTTGAGGCATGTAAGTAGATAAGAGTAAACGCTTGGCAATGTAATAAGAACTTTTCTTGCGGAGATCATCATTGATTGCCTTTAAGAACTCATGCTCTTGCTCAAGATTGAGCTTTTCAAAGCGTAACTTCTCATGAGCCCTTAAAAGTTCTCGATGATCTTCGAAGATAGTTTCATGAGCCAACTTAAGAGTGTTTAGTTCTTTAGTTAGAAGCTCAATTTTCTCCTTATCATTGTCATTCGTTTGATTAGCATGATTAATTGACGTTTCATCATAGTATTCAGCACTAGAGTTGTCAACAAGTAAATCATCATCCACAAGCAAGTCATCTTCATCACTATTAAAATCAACATACTCGGGATGTGTTAGCTTTGGACCTTTGGCCATGAAGCATCTTCCAACACCTTCATTTTGTGAGTCAAATATGTCATAGGAGTTGGTTGACACAAGTGCTAGACTGGCAACACCTTCATCTTGAGTATATTCGGAGTCGGAGTGATAGCTTCTCTCGGAGTGATTGTCGGAGTCGGAGCCGGAAACCCATTCACCAACATGAGCTTGATGTCTTCGTTTTGTGTAGCTCCTTGATGACTTGTCCTTTCTTTCCGAATCCTTACTTCTCCATGAGGGTCTTCATTCATAACGATCATCTCTACTCCTCCTCTCTCTTGGTGGTGATTCTTCTCTTTTGCTCCTTCTTCTTGGAGAATCTTCTCTTCTTTTGTAGGTTGCCGTACACTCATTGGAGTAGTGTCCGGGTCTCCCACAATTGTAGCAATTGCGCTCTCGACTAGAAGATCTCTTGTCATTGTAAGACCTTGACTTGGAGGTTCTTTCTTTGCTTCTACTTTTGTAGAATTTGTTGAAGTTCTTCACCATTAAGCTCAATTCTTCATTGAAGGTTGGTTTCTCACTTGATGATGTGGGGGCTTCACTTGAGGCTTTGTAAGCACAACTTGACTTGTTGTGAAGTTCCTCCTTATCCTTGAGTGACATCTCATGAGCAACAATCCTTCCAATGACTTCCGTTGGCTTGAGATATTTGTAGTTTGGCATCATTTGGATCAATGTGCACACGGTATCATACTTTCCATCCAATGCTCTTAGGATTTTCTTGATGATGAATTTGTCGGTCATCTCTTCACTCCCTAAGCCGGCAATCTCATTTGTGATAAGAGCAAGCCTAGAGTACATTTCAGCGACACCTTCACCATCCTTCATTTTGAACTTGTCAAGATGACTTTGGAGCACATCCAACTTGGATTCCTTGACGGACTCGGTACCTTCATGCATATCAATCAAGGTATCCCAAATTTCCTTTGCATTCTCAAGACGGCTGATTTTGTTGAATTCTTCGGGGCACAATCCGTTGAAGATGATGTCACATGCTTGAGCGTTGTATTGCAACATCTTCAATTCTTCCGCATTAGCTTCACGGTTCGGTTCTCTCCCATCGAAGAATTCACCTTGCAAGCCAATACAAATAATTACCCAAGCGGCGGGTTATGTCCAAGAATATGCATTTTCATCTTATGCTTACAACTAGCAAAATTAGTACCATCAAAGTAAGGACCTCACGGTGATAATTTCCTCGCTAGACGCCATACTCTCCTAGGTTGTGAAACCAAGGCTATGACTACCAAAAGCTATGGAAATCAAAGCAAATGGAGACCAAAGCTCTGATACCACTTGTAGGACCTTGAAGTATGTCTAGAGGGGGGGTGATTAGACTACTTGACCAATAAAAACTTAACCTTTTCCCAATTTTAGAGATTGGCAGATTTTAGCTATTTTAGGACAAGTCAAGCAATCATCACACAATTCAAGCAAGCATGCAAAGAGTGTATAGGCAGCAGAAATTAAAGCATGCAACTTGCAAGAAAGTAAGGGGAAGGGTTTGGAGGAATCAAACGCAATTGGAGACACGGATGTTTTTGGCGTGGTTCCGATAAGTGGTGCTGTCGTACATCCACGTTGATGGAGACTTCAACCCACGAAGGGTAGTAGCGGCTTGAGTCCACGGAGGCTCCACCCACGAAGGGTCCATGAAGAAGCAACCTTGTCTATCCCACCATGGCCGTCGCCCACGTAGGACTTGCCTCACTAGCAGTAGATCTTCACGAAGTAGGCGATCTCCTTGCCCTTACAAACTCCTTGGTTCAACTCCACAATCTTGTCGGAGGCTCCCAAGTGACACCTAGCCAATCTAGGAGACACCACTCTCCAAGAAGTAACAAATGGTGTGTTGATGATGAACTCCTTGCTCTTGTGCTTCAAATGATAGTCTCCCCAACACACAACTCTGTCTCATAGGATTTGGATCTGGTGGAAAGAGGGTTTAAGTGGAAAGCAACTTGGGGAAGGCTAGAGATCAAGATTCATATGGTAGGAATGGAATATCTTGGCCTCAACACATGAGTAGGTGGTTCTCTCTCAGAACTGGTAAGTTGGAAGTGTAGGTTTGTTCTGATGGCTCTCTCCACGAATGAAGAGGAGGTGGAGGGGTATATATAGCCTCCACACAAAATCTAACCGTTACACACAATTTACCAAACTCGGTGGGACCGAATTGTTAAACTCGGTCGGACCGATTTAGTAAACCTAGTGACCGTTAGTGATTTTCGGTGGGACTGACATGCATCTCGGTGAGGCCGATATGGTTAGGGTTAGGGCATAACGTAATCTCGGTGAGACCGATTACACAAACTCGGTGAGACCGATTTGGTAATAAGCTTTCCAGAGAGTTGGCCAGGTAAACTCGGTGGGACCGATTTGCTCTTTTCGGTGAGACCGAAATGTTACAAAAAGGAAACAGAGAGTTTACATTGCAATCTCGGTGGGACCGATCTCTCACTTCGGTTAGTCCGAAACGTTACGAAGGGAAACCGAGAGATTGCAACCCCATCTCGGTGAGACCGAGATCCCTATCGGTAAGACCGTTGCTTAGGGTTTGTGGCAGTGGCTATGACTTTTGGAATCGGTGGCGCCGGATAGAAAGAATCGGTGTGACCGATTTTGGCTTTAGGTTTAGGTCATTTATGGATGTGGGAAAGTAGTTGAGGGTTTTGGAGCATATCACTAAGCACATGAAGCAAGAGGCTCATTAAGCAACACCTCCTCCCTCCTTGATAGTATTGGCTTTTCCTATAGACTCAATGTGATCTTGGATCACTAAAATGTAAAATGAAGAGTCTTGAGCTTTTGAGCTTGAGCCAATCCTTTGTCTTAGTATTTTGAGGGATCCACTTTCATCATCCATGCCATGCCATTCATTGAGCTTTCCTGAAATAATAGTCTTGGAATAGCATTAGCTCAATGAGCTATATGTTGTTATGAATTACCAAAACCACCTAGGGATAGTTGCACTTTCAATCGGGGAGTTGTTTATTTTTACAAAGGATGTGGGGGTCATCTCATGTGTAACGGGTATTGGTAGGTTTGTTCGGATATTATTTCATCACTAGAGCTCACAAACATCTGGGTGAAATAGATAAAAAAGTATCTTTTGCAAACAAAAGCGTTCAACTGTTCAACCTGCATCCATAACTGGTGAAGAAATAACTCTTATTGTGCTTTGCATTAAATGATCTTCAAGAATTAGTTTTTGAGTATCCATTGTTATACATGTTGGCTACAGATGACATAGCACTTTCTTATAGTCAACAGTTGGCTATACTATTTAAGTATTAACCATGCCCTTATACACCTAGACGGAGGGATTAAATCAAGATGACTTGGAAGGGGGCAGAGGATATGTAAGAAATGGTTCATCATAAGTCTTTCACCAGTACTGTAGTAAAAATTCATACATGGAAGATTCTATACTAAACCATAAATGGATACACTTTTATTCATGCGCGATACTCCAATAGAACAAGATCATGCATGGAAGTCTCCACATGCTTAGACAACGGATTACATTGAGCGAAGACTAATAATCAACATTTAACTTGATAATGCAGATGTCCAGGTGAACCTCCTTGGAGTCCCCGTGCACATCGTTGGGGTTCAAATAACACCATGCGCTTTCCATGTCCACATCGGCGGGAAAGTCCCAGCTCGGGCAGAGTCCAAGTATGCTTGGCGAGCTGTGTCCCATACGTACCTCCGAGGGGTAGTAATAGTGAGCATGCACTGTACATCGGCCTCGTGTCGATTGTCGGCGTCGTGTGTCGCCGACGCACACTACGAGAGATGTGGCGGCGGCTGCTTGGGCCTCACCGGTGGCACGATTAAGAGGAAGACGCTGCCGTCCTCCTTCGAGACTAGCAGGTGGCGCTGATCCTCCAATGACTTCGCACGGTGAGCAGGTAGCACGTCTCGTACTTGATGTTCTTCGCCCAGGGCGATCTTGATTGTCGACGCTGCGTCGGTGATGCCACGATGTCCATGGCGAGCCCCAAACGGCATCGGGCACTCATAGCGATGAGCGAAGGGCTCCTTGGAGGCATCGACCAGGCCGTCCATGAAACGGGAGTGGCTGTAGGGGACGTTCCACCAGTTGAATATATGAGCAAGTTACTACGAGATTTAGTCCGAATAAGCACAAAATAAATCATGACGACTATAACATAGATTAAACTAATCATGCAGACTAGCATAGTAGATGAACAGACCGAATCTAGGACACATACTAGAAACATGAATTCTACCACGATTTCGAACAGGAAGGACAAAAACACATACGATGCAACGGGAGCACCATTGGCGTTGAGGTTGTCGCCCATGTCATTGAGGAAGAGGTTGCCGAGGTCGGGGAAGAAGTCATCGTCGGTGAAGTCGTCGCTGCTAGCAGTCGCGAGAGTGCGCTCCCCAAATTTCAACAACACTCGCCGAATGGAGCGCAGGAGGAAGTGGCTATAGGGGACATTGCGGCCGCCGAATGGAGCGCAGGAGTAGCCCACGAAGCAGTAGATGGTGCTCCTCCCTAGTCTCTATTCTTATCTCTATCTCTACTACTCTTCTTTGTTTTTTATAATATACTAGTTATAGTTGTCAAATCGAATAGTACTGCGCTGTCCACTGCACGCCCGGCTGAACACACCTCCTCGCCTCCATCAAACCCCTCCGTTAAACCCGCATGCAAACCGAGAAACCTACTCCGGCCACATGTTCGTTCATGAGTGGGCTGGAATTAAACGCAACACCGGCCGAGCTCCTCCCGTCCGCCCTCAGTTTAAACGAGGCCAGACGCCGGCCAACCTCCTACCGTCCGCCCTCTATTTACATGAGGCAAGACAGACAGCGGGCAAGAATCGCACCCCTCCGCCGCTCCCCCATCTCCGCCTTCACCAATTTCTCCACTCTTTCGATGGCTTCCGAGGAGCCGTTCTCCGCATATTACCGGCTGGGTGGCCCGAGCCCTTCGGATCTGGCGGGGCCGCTCGGTGCTTCACCAACCTCGCTTGGACGGAGCGGGCGATTGCCGCTTCAAGCAAAGCGTGGTTCAACAACTCGCCGCTCGGTTCAGCTCGATGAGGAGTGGCGAGTTGCTCCACGCCGATCTGGCGGCGAAGCACACCGGCAGACTGGCGTCGTCGCTGCCAAAGATCGCATCACGCGCCTCCCGTGCCTGCGGAAGCGCCATGCAGGCAGAGACAGAAGCCGGGTGCATGGACAACGACGAATCTGTGGCCAACATCTCCGTGTCCGCTGCCATCATTGAGGAGAAGTAGAACACGGGAGGCCGCCGCCACTCGGGTCCCATGAAGGCCACCGCTGAGGCGACGACTGCGCATTCAGGTGGTTTCTTTGCTTCTTCGTCTCTTCTGAGGACCTTTGTCGACCCCGCAAAGTGTCTGCCGGACATGAGGAAGACAAAGGGATCCGCGGGCGACCATTTAGATTATGTACTCCCTCTCCAACTGGCAGGAAATTTTTGTTCTAAGAATGGATAAATTGTATGTATATATAACTAAAAATAAGTCTAGATACATCCATTTCTAGGACAAGTATTTCCGGACGGAGGGAGTATTAATTATACCAAGATAGACGGATTGGCACCGCTTAGTTCATGTAAATGTAATGAAATCCATCATGTTTATATGAAGATCCGGCTTTTTTGTACGAAATCCTTCATGCTTATATGAAATCAGTCCGTGTTTGCACAATTTCATCTGGTTGGTTAGAGTTGTGAAAATGTATGCGGCGGCATTTGATGTAAATCCTCCATGGAAGGAAGCGGGAGGAAATTTGCGGCTGCCGTTGGAGATGCTCTTATCTTTGGAAATAATAGAGTGACATCCAATCCATTTGATTTAATTGCGTGTATGATTGTCCCTCTATAAAAGTTAATTGCACGCATAAAGTGTACACGTGACTTGCGGTGTGGTGGCTACACCCGTGCGTAAAGTTAAAAAGAAACAAGTCCATCCTTAATCTTGTATTCTAAGTACTCTGTGGGTTCCTTTGTCGATCTGATGTGAAAGAAGTATATATTAAATAAGTAATATATAATATAAAAATCTAAAGTTAAAGACAGAATTCAAACTCATGTCATCGCGTTGTGAGCATCCGGCGCTAACCAGTCCAGCACATTTTTGTTGTAGACCATGCTGCTGATATATCTCCATGTCTACTCTTATACTCCATCCGTTCCTAAACATTTGTCTTTTTTAGATTTCAAATGGACTACCACATACGGATGTGTATGTAGACATATTTTAGTGTGTAGATTCACTCATTTTGCTCCATATGTAGTCACTTGTTGAAATCTCTGAAAAGACAAATATTTAGGAATGGAGGGAGTAGAAAACAGAGTTGGTGATGATGGTGTGCGTGCCATCCTGCAATATAGGCCATCGGATTTATATCTAACGGATAGGAAGAAAACTATGGCAATTTTGTAAAAATTTACCCACACCCCTCTCCACGTTCGCAAATACGGCCTTCCCTCGTTCATCCTTTTCTCTCACAAGATAAACTACTCATACGAATGCATCTTGATTTTCTGTGCAACGCACGGGCATCTAGCTAGTTTCTTTTAAAATAGTTACTGCGATAATTGGGTTGAAGTGATATATTTTATGTCTGCCCCGAATGATTTCGGATTCACTAGTAGTAAAAAAGAAAAGGTTGCCTTGTTAATTAACAGAAAACAGGGTGAAAACTATCACATGAGGTCGGTATGAACGAGGCACACTGGGTTCAGCATCATCGTCACTACAGCTGTGCGCGCACGAGAAGTCTACATATCGAGGGGGCTCTTGGCGAGGCACGAGACACAATGTTCAAAGAGAAACCAATTGATGACACGATCAGATTGAGTTGTCACCCTTCTGCTTTGTCATTGTTGGGGTGGGGGGAGGGAGAGAAAGGCGTGTCGAGAGTGTCTTGTGCGGTAGGCACAGAGGCACAACTAGCGAGTGTGTGTGTATGTGTGTGTGTGTGTGTGTGTGTGTGTGTGTGTGTGTGTGTGTGTGTTTGAAAGAGGGGTAGATAGATTACTATCAAGATCGAGGTGCCGCCCTACTCCTTCGGTGTCGGGTAGTGTGTGCGTGTGTGTGTGTGTGTTTGAGAGAGAAGCCAGTCGATAGATTAGTATCAAGATTGAGGTGTCACCCTACTCCTTCGGTGTTGGGAAGTGTGTGTATATGGTTGTGTGGGTGTGGATGTGTGTGTCGGGGGGGCGGGGGGCAGTGACACTTACATATTCCTACTCTTATAAAAAACAGAGTTGGTGATGATGGTGTTCCTGCCATCCTGCAATATAGGCCATCCGATTTATACCCGATGGATAGGAAGGAAACTGTGGCAATTTTGCAAAAATATACCCATACCCCTCTCCGCATTTGCAAATAAGGCATTCCCTCATTCATCCTTTTCTCCCACAAGATAAACTACTCACACAAATGCATCTTGACGTTCGGTGCAACGCATGGGCATCTTGCTAGTAGGGAGAAGGAGTTTGTGTGACACATAACTAGCTATATTAAGGGATAGGTAGATAGCATTTGTGCGAGGCATACTTAAAGCATCACGAAGATAAACAAAATTGTGTGCATGCAAGTGCCGGAAAAAATGAAGCGAGAAACAATGTGTTGGAGAGAGAGAGCGAAATCTCAAAAAAAAAGGTGCTCTGTTGGAATCCCATTGTATGTATTCATATGGTTCCAGAACTCGAGTTAACCTTAGGCATATGTGTGAGATACATTATTATACTTTGAGACATTAGTGACTGTGGGTGGGCGGAATTAAAGGGGTGGGCGTGTTCGACAGAGAGAGAGTGTGTGTTTCTGTGTGAGAGACTTGTAGGATGGGGTAGAAAGACGAATTCTAACCTTGACGGAGGGAGAGAAATACATGAAGTGCGCGTGTGTGATTCCGATGACCACAGGGAAATGAGATATGTATGCGTGTGAGAGAGATTGCACAATTCATTCACGTAACACTATCTAGCGATCGTGGACGTGCATCTCTTGAACATAAATCAATATCTACTTCGTATCGTGGCCAAAGGTACAATACCGATTCAACGCTATAAAGATTGGACACTCACATCACATTTTTTTCTATTTAAATAAACCTTTTTAGTTGTGCATGCCAAAGTTACAGTGATGTTTCTGAGGGAGTCCTGGATTAGGGGGTCCTCGGACAGCCGGACTATATACTTTAGCCGGACTGTTGGACTATGAAGATACAAGATTGAAGACTTCGTACCGTGTCCGGATGGGACTCTCCTTGGAATGGAAGGCAAGCTTGGCAATACGGATATGTAGATCTCCTCCCTTGTAACCGACTTTGTGTAACCCTAGCCCCCTCCGGTGCCTATATAAACCAGAGGGTTTAGTCCGTAGGACAACAACAATCATACCATAGGCTAGCTTCTAGGGTTTAGCCTCTACGATCTCGTGGTAGATCAACTCTTGTAATACTCATATCATCAAGATCAATCAAGCAGGAAGTAGGGTATTACCTCCATCGAGAGGGCCCAACACAGGTAAACATCGTGTCCCCGCCTCTGTTACCATCCGCCTTAGACGCACGAGCCGGGACCCCTACTCGAGATCCACCGGTTTTGACACCGACATTGGTGCTTTCATTGAGAGTTCCACTGTGCCGTCACCGTAATGCTTGATGGCTCCTTCGATCATCGACAATGATGCGATCCAGGGTGAGGTTTTCCTCCCCGGACAGATCTTCGTATTCGGCGGCTTCGTACTGCGGGCCAACTCGCATGGCCATCTGGAGCAGATCGAGAGCTACGCCCCTGGCCATCAGGTCAGGTTGGAAACTTGAACTATACTGCCGACATCCGCGGAGACTTGATCTTCGACGGATTCGAGCCCATGTCAGGTGGCCGCACAAGCACGACGAGCATGACTTAACTCTATCGTCGAACAGTGTTCGGGAGATCACACCTTCAACTACTCCGGCCCTCAATCCAGAACGAATTGCGCCATTTGAGGACGGGTGGATAGACCCCGCCACGGAGGCCGCACTCTCAGTGGTGATAGAGCCGAATACTGACTTCACCTCCTACGAGAGTCATGTTGCTGAACCATTGGATTCGTCTCCGGCCACGGGCTCCGAGCCGCCTGCGTCCGTGCTTATCGAATCCGATTGGGCACCGATCATGGAGTTTACTTCCGCGGATATCTTTCAGCACTCGCCTTTTGGCGATGTGCTAAATTCATTAAGGTCTCTCTCCTTGTCAGAGAACCTTGGCGAACTATGTCCGGCTAGAATGGGATGCGACGACGAAGAAATTCGCCCCACCCACCACCCACTTAGTAGCCACCGTCGGCGATTTAACCGACATGCTCGATTGACCAAGACATCGACGGTATGGACGACGATGCAGAGCGAACAGAACCACCGCCTACGTGGCGCTGGACTGCCACCTCATCATATGATATACATGGTGGATACCCCAAAGAAGGCGGTGGCGATAAGACAATGGAGGATAACCCTCCAAGAAGCAAACCAAGCACCGACGCGGTGGCGCCGCCTAAGTCCTACCATAGCAAAAGCAGCGATACCAAGACAAGAGACAATAATGCTCGGATAGTGTCAAGACGGCGATAATCCCTCCAGCCTGCACTCGGCGGGAGGATGAACAAGCTAGTCCGCCGAACAGCAAAGCAGATTTAAGAATTAGAGGACGACAATTACATGCCTCTCTCCGAAGACGAGGTAAGCCTTGGTGACGAAGAATTTATCGTGCCTGAGGATCCCGTCGAGCAGGAGCGCTTCAAGCGCCGGCTTATAGCCACAACAAACAGCCTGAAGAAAAAGCAACAACAGCTTCGAGCTGATCAAGATCTGCTAGCGAATAGATGGACTGAAGTCCTTGTGACCGAGGAATACGAACTCGAACGCCCAACCAAGAGTTACCCAAAGCGCAGGTTGCTATCACAACTCGAGGAGGAAGCATTAAAACCTACATTACCAGCGTATGATGCGGCTGATCAACCACCTCGTGGCCGAGACAGAGGGGCATATCAGCCCGAAGTCCAGCAGCACCTCATCGCCAGGCAAACAAAAACACCAAGGCCCGGGGCAACACGCGGGACCTGCGAGACATATTGAAAAACAAAGCAGGGCATACAAGATCGATCTACGGATCACGGGGTCGCACCCCAACGCGTGACGGTGATCTTCATGCCGGATACACTAAAAGCAAGTCCGGCCGGGCCAAATACAGCAGACAAGACTCGTATGAACTGCGTCGTGACATAGCCCGGCACAGAGGCGCCGCATACCCCCTATGCTTCACCGATGAAGTAATGGATCATGAATTCCAAGAAGGGTTTAAACCCGTGAATATTGAATCATGCGATGGTACTACAGACCCCGCGGTATGGATAGAAGATTTCTTCCTCCACATTCACATGGCCCGCGGGGACGATCTACACGCCATCAAGTACCTCCCGCTAAAACTCAAAGGGCCGGCTCGGCATTGGCTGAATAGCTTGCAAGCAAACCCATCGGAAGTTGGGAGAGCTCGGCAAATGCATTCTCGACGATTTCCGTGGCACTTATGTGCGATCACGGATGTCTTGGCGATCTAAGTCATATAACTCAGCAGCTGTGGAATCGCCAGAAATTTCGGACCGGTTCCTAACTAAGAAGAACCAAATTGTTGATTGTCCGGATGCAGAGGCCTTAGCGGCATTTAAGCATAACATCTGTGACGAGTGGCTCACCCGGCACCTCGGTCAAGAGAAGCCAAAATCCATGGCAGCCCTCACAACACTTATGACCCGCTTTTGTGCGGGCAAAGATAGTTGGTTGGCTCGTAGTAACAACACAACAAGCAAACCTGGCTCATCAGAGGCCAGGGATAGCAACGGCAAACCAAGACGCAACAAACACAAGCGCCGCAAATATGGTGACAACGCCGATGATACGGCAGTTAATGCCGGGTTTAGTGGCTCAAAGTTCAGTCAGCGGAAAGGGCCCCTCAAAAATAACAATTCGGGTCCATCCAGTCTGGACCGCATACTCGATCGTCAATGCCAAATTCATGGCACCCCAGGGATGCCAGCCACCCATACTAACAGAGAATGCTGGGTCTTCAAACAAGCCGGCAGGGCAGGCGCCAAAAACAATAAAGGGGGTCTCAAAGCGACGACGGTGACGAAGAGCCCAGATCACCGAACACAGGAGGGCAAAAGAAATTTCCCCCGCAAATTCAAACGGTGAACGTGGTTAACACCACCCAAATTCCCAACCCGGACCGGATATGCACCCCTAGGAATGCCGGCCTAACGGAACTAGTCGTCCCACAATATAAACTAGGGTTGGTAACCTTCAACCACACAGATCGTCCGGTTAACGCCAATCAGGGCAGTCCAGCCGCACTAGTCCTCGACCCAATAATTAACAGGTTCCGCCTCACACGAGTCCTTATGGATGGAGGCAGCAGTCTAAACCTGCTTTACCAGGACACAGTGCGCAAGATGGGCATCGACCATTCGATGATCAAACCCACTACAACCACTTTCAAAGGCATAATACCAGGTGTGGAAGCCAGTTGTACAGGCTCCATCGCCCTCGAGGTAGTCTTCGGATCACCAAACAATTACCGCACCGAAGAGTTAACCTTCGAAATCGTCCCCTTCCCCAGTGATTATCAGGCACTGCTCGGACGAACCGCGTTCGCTCGATTTAATGCGGTGCCACATTACGCCTACCGTAAGCTCAAGATGCCCGGTCTACACGGCGTCATCACGGTTAAGGGCAAGGCCGACCTTTCTTCCGGCGGCAACAAGTACACCGCTGCCTTAACAGCAGAAGCAATGAGCAGCACCTTGCAGCCGAACCTCGAGTCGACGGCCAGGCTCCCGGATACCGCCAAAGTACTTCGAACTACTTCATGGCAGCATAGCCCGGCTCGTCCAGAGCTCAATTAGACACTCCGGCGAAGGACAAGATAGGTCGCATACAACGGCTCAACCGCTCTCCTGCACACAAACATTTCTTACATTTCATTTGCAGGCTCACCTTTGTGTTGACTAGGACGGGTAATATGGAGGCAGCTCGAACGCGCAAGGGAATCCTTAGATGTTCCCCGCAAAGACTATCCGACTATACTCCGGATCCGCACGCAGCTTCGTCTTCCCTGGTCTCAGCAGGTGCCAAAGTAATATTTCTTTTCCATTATTACCTGTCTTATACGCATCGACGTACTATTTAAATAAAACATGCGGATTCGTATGACGCTTCTCTGCTGTCATTTCTTATTAAACTCTTTTTTCGAGCGGCACCCATACACCGCGATATGCCTTTAAACGTGCCAGGGGCTTCGTTTTACCCACAGTACGGCAATAAAGTCCGAACACCTTCGTGGAAGTTCGGCACCCCGAACTTATAGCATTATATGCATCAGCTCTGAATCATGTCTTGGGTCAATAGTTGGGTTTACCCGACTCCCATGTTTTGGTACCTTACGTTCCGCTATATCGGCTAAGGTAGCACTCGGAGAACTACTGCGATTGTGTCCCGGTTCTTCCAGACGAGCACCTCAGTAGAGAAAGCCGAAAACTGACTGTCATGATACAGCGAGAGCTGGTCAGCTGTTTGAGAGGTCATAAAATCTTTAAGGATTTCTCCCGCATAATGCCATAACCAATGCAGCGTGCGATGGATCGGTTTTTTCTCCGATCAGGTGCTTATAGAGCCCCTAGTACGGTATTCCGAACACCAGGGGATGCGCCTACCTTACTAAAGCTCCTATGGCTAAGTGAGAGTGATAAAGCCCTATAGTCGATTGCCTGGTTCGTTGTGCTGAGCACCTCCTTCGAGGGACCCAAAACTGGGATAAAGAGTGCTCAGGTTTATCCCGAACACCCCCGTACTTCTTACGTGGGGGTAGAAGCCGACGACTGGCCAACTCTCAGGTTTAACATATAAAACGGCCGCATAGGAGGGTAAACTTTTATATAACAGGAAATAAATAGTATAAATGACCCTTTTCAGACGTTTACAAAGGACGACATGATTCACATTCATGGAAATATAATGTCCTTGGTGCATAGCTCCGCTGCAAGGTAGGATCCTTTAAGGACATTCTCATAATATAATTCAGGCTTGCGGTGCTCCTTCCCTCTGGCGGCCCTTCGGTCATCAGCTTCTCAGTATCCATCCTCCCCCAGTGCACCTTTGCGCGGGCGAAGGCCATTCGCGCACCTTCTATGCAGACCGGCTGCTTGATGACATCAAGTCGGGGGCAAGCGCTTACAAGCTGCTTCACGAGCCCGAAGTAGCTGCTTGGAATCGGCTCGGTGGGCCATAATCGGATAATTAAATCCTTCATGGCTAGTTCCTCCGCCTTATGCAGTTTGATCAGCTGTTTAAGTTGATCGGCAAAAGGCACCGGATAATTCGGTGCCAAATACTGCAACCAGAAGAGCTTATCCGCAGTGTTCCTTTCTTCGGCCCGGTAGAATTGGGCGGCATCCTCTATGCTGCGAGGCAGCTCCGCAAACACCCCTGGAGAAATCCGAATTCAAAATCAGAAACATAATCTTCTCCTCAAAAACTTGCTTTACAAGGAGAAAGCCTTACCCGCTGCAATCTTCCTCGCCTCTTGGATCTCCTGCAGGGCGCTTTGGATTTCCCCCCGGGCATCGCTCGCGGCCTGATGCGCCTTGGTGAGTTCAGATTCTTTCTCCGTTAAACTCTGCTCCAAGGTCTCGCATTTTCTCACGGCCTGTTGCAGCTCCTGCTCAGCTTTAATTACCCTCGCCTCGTACTTCTCACGGAGGGCCTGCTCTGCGGCTGCCTTTTCCTCGGCCTTGGCCACAGCTTTCTTAAGAGCCTCGACTTTGTTCATCATCCCTAGAGAAAATCAGGGAACATATTCTATAATATTGCAAATTTGATCGCACTAAACGCGAACAAGACTTGTGCATACCCTGTTTATCTCCCAATTGTATTTTCAACTGGCCAAGCTCTTCTTTGGCCCGCTCCAGACTTTGATTCAGTCCGGAAATTTCCGAAGTATGGGAGGCAACAGCCTCTACAGACGCTTGCTTATAACAGAAGAGAAATATATGTCATTCCATGAGTCTTTCTGCGAACATAAATTTGATCCTCTGTCCGGTTTCTTCTTTCACCAAACAGTGTATCAGGGGCTACTATCCATACTATGACACTCTTCGAAAAACATACCTCAAAACCTTTTATAAGGCTGATACAAGCTCCATTCACCCACTCTCGAGATCAATCTTTCAATCACCGCACCCATAAGGGCACGGTGTTCA
Organism: Aegilops longissima; assembly: GCA_021605205.1. Taxonomy (NCBI): domain Eukaryota; kingdom Viridiplantae; phylum Streptophyta; class Magnoliopsida; order Poales; family Poaceae; genus Aegilops; species Aegilops longissima. The sequence goes on along the minus strand of CM038677.1, from coordinate 397,237,875 downwards.
TCGACGATGGAGGCGCCCTTCAGCACCACCAACAAAGCATCTGACGCCTCTGGTTGGACAGAGGTTGCCGGTATACCTCCTCTAGCTGAGAGAGGATGCCTGCTTGATTCTGGAGCCGTATTGGTCTCCGGAACGGCATCCGCCGGGAGCCGAACTCAAGATGGCCCGTCGCCGCCTCCCACGGAATCTGCTCCCCATGTGTTCGCCTCGGTTTGACCTCCAGCGCCGCCTTCACGGTCTTTCCCTCTCCTCCTGGGCCGGGTCCTCCGGGACAAAGCCTCGATGGTATTCACCGTTTGGAGGAAGGCCTTTGGGCGCCCCGCTTCCATAGCATCCGAGCTCGTGAATCCTCCGATGAGTATTGTTCGCACGGACCTCGCCGGACTACAAAAACATATGGCTCAGGTTAAAAAGTTACGCCATGATGAGTCTGGACGCATAAGCATGTTCGGATCAGATATACTCACGGGTTCACAGAGGTGGACCACAGGGTCTCACGCCGCCAGCATCGTTCGGTGGCGGCAATGGCTCCTCCGGAGAGGAGCTTTTCCCTTTATTTACTCGGCCTCCAAGTGTGTGGAGGCCATCCTTTTCTTTCTTTCCCCCGCAGGGGGTTCATCTTCCTCCTCCTCCTCGTCCTCTTCGGAGGCGGAACGGGCATCAGAGCCTTCGGATATTGTGTCTGAAGTGTCGCGGCGACGAAGGCCGCCCCGGGTCTTTTTGGCCTCCTTCTCGGCCGTCTTCTTCGGCACCTTGTAAGGCGTCGGGACCAGCATCTTCGTCAGAAGAGGGACGGCCGGTTCTTCGGGCAGCGGGGCCGGACAATGGATCCGCTCCGCCTTCTTCGTCGAGCCCTAGGAGAATTATGGAAAGCACATTAAGCGCTTCCCTTGGGTTATGTGGGCAAAAAGTACGATTACTCACCGAACTTGCAGGGCGGGACAGTTGGTACCCACGGTCTTCGGCGGAGTCCGGCCATGATTTGCTGGACTTGAAAAGCACCTTCCAGATGTCCTTGTGCGAGGAGCCGAAAAGCTCCCGCAAGGTTTGGTGCTTGGCCGGATCGAATTCCCATAGATTGCAAGTCCGGTGTTGACAAGGCTGGATCCGGCGAATTAACATCACGTGGACCACATTGACAAGTTCAATGTTCTTGTCTCCCATATCTCTAACACACATGTGGAGCATCGACAATTCGTCGGACGAGGACCAGTTCAGGCCCTTCTTGACCCAGGATGTGAGCCGCAGGGGGGCACCAGATCGAAACTTGAGAGTAGCGGCCCATTCTGTGTCGGGCGGCTCGGTGATGTAAAACCACTGTTGTTGCCACTCCTTGACGGAATCTTTAAAGGTGCCTGTTGGCCATATAACGTTGGGCATCTTGCTCATCATAGCGCCCCCGCACTCGGCGTGCTCGCTGCCCACTACCTTGGGCTTCACATTAAAAATCTTCAGCCACAACCCAAAATGTGGCGAAATGCTGAGAAAGGCCTCGCACACGACAGTGAATGTCGAGATGTTGAGAAAGGAATTAGGGGATAGATCGTGTAGATCGATCCCGTAATAATACATGATGCCGTGAACGAATGGGTGGAGGGGAAACCCTAGCCCGCGGACAAAGTGAGGGCGGAATACAACCCTCTCGTGGGGTTCCGGGGTAGGGATGATCTGCCCCGCCGTCGGGAGACGATGGCTGATTTTCTTGGCCAGATACCCAGCCTCCGAAGCTTTTTTATATCCTTCTCCTGGATGGTAGAGGCCATCCATTTGCCTCCTGCTCCGGATCCGGACATTTTCGGAAGGCCTTTGTGGGCAGAGGAGATGAACGCTTGGGCGCTAGAGCTTGAGCAGAGGGGAATGGATTGGGAAGGAGAAAGCGTGGGTGCGAAAGGGAGTCATTATCCCCTTATAAAGGCAGCAGGGATTCTGCGCCTCCCCACTTGCCTAGTAAAACCGCTTATTCCCCAAGCGCCGTAATTGATGGCACGGTTGGGTTACTGATGTCTACTACACAACCTTGTTCTTGTAGACATTGTTGGGCCTCCAAGTGCAGAGGTTTGTAGGACAGTAGCAAGTTTCCCTCAAGTGGATGACCTAAGGTTTATCAATCCGTGGGAGGCGTAGGATGAAGATAGTCTCCCTCAAACAACCCTGCAACCAAATAGCAAAGAGTCTCTTGTGTCCCCAACACACCCAATACAATGGTAAATTGTATAGGTGCACTAGTTCGGCAAAGAGATGGTGATACAAGTGCAATATGATGGTAGATATAGGTTTTTGTAATCTGAAAATATAAAATCAGCAAGGTAACAAGTGGTAAAAGTGAGCGTAAACGGTATTGCAATGCTAGGAAACAAGGCCTAGGGTTCATACTTTCACTAGTGCAAGTTCTCTCAACAATAATAACATAATTGGATCATATAACTATCCCTCAACATGCAACAAAGAGTCACTCCAAAGTCACTAATAAGGGAGAACAAACGAAGAGATTATGGTAGGGTACGAAACCACCTCAAAGTTATTCTTTCCAATCAATCCATTGGGCTATTCCTATAAGTGTCACAAACATCCCTAGAGTTCGTACTAGAATAACACCTAAAAACACAAATCAACAAAAACCCTAATGTCACCTAGATACTCCAATGTCACCTCAAGTATCTGTGGGTATGATTATACGATATGCATCACACAATCTCAGATTCATCTATTCAACCAACACATAGAACCTCAAAGAGTGCCCCAAAGTTTCTACCGGAGAATCAAGACGAAAACGTGTGCCAACCCCTATGCATAGGTTCATGGGCGGAACCCGCAAGTTGATCACCAAAACATACATCAAGTGAATCACGTGATATTCCATTGTCACCACAGATACGCATGGCAAGACATACATCAAGTGTTCTCAAATCATTAAAGACTCAATCCGATAAGATTACTTCAAAGGGAAAACTCAATCCATTACAAGATAGTAGAGGGGGAGAAGCAACATAAGATCTAACTATAATAGCAAAGCTCGGGATACATCAAGATCGTGCCAAATCAAGAACACGAGAGAGAGAGAGAGAGAGAGAGAGAGAGAGAGAGAGAGAGAGAGAGAGAGAGAGAGAGAGAGAGAGAGATCAAACACATAGCAACTGGTACATACCCTCAGCCCCGAGGGTGAACTACTCCCTCCTCGTCATGGAGAGCGCCGGGATGATGCAGATGGCCACCGGTGAGGGATCCCCCCTCCGGCAGGGTGCCGAAACAGGGTCCCGATTGGTTTTTGGTGGCTACAGAGGCTTGCGGCAGCGGAACTCCCGATCTATTCTGTTCCCCGATCGTTTTAGGGTATATGGATATATATAGGCGGAAGAAATACGTTAGGGGAGCCACGAGGGCCCCACGAGGGTGGAGGGCGCGCCCCCTGACGTGGACTCCAAGTCTCCCGGGTTGCTTTCCTTCCAAAAATAACTTCTCCAGAAGGTTTCAATCCGTTTCGACTCCGTTTGATATTCCTTTTCTTCAAACATCAAACAAGGAAAAAAACAGAACTGCACTAGGCTCGGGTTAATAGGTTAGTCCCAAAAATAATATAGAAGTGCATAGTAAAGCCCATAAAACATCCAAGATGGATAATATAATAGCATGAATACTTCATAAATTATAGATAAGTTGGAGACGTATCAACATCCCCAAGCTTAATTCCTGCTCGTCCTCGAGTAGGTAAATGATAAAAGAAATAATTTATGAAGTGTGAATGCTAGCAGGTGCATAAGTTTGATTAATGATAATTTCAATCACCTTTTCGAGCATCATTATATGTCATAATAGTAGCTCATATCATAGAACTTTTCATGATCAAGTAACAAGCTATTCACATGTTTAAAGCATAGACCATAAACTTTTCTTGAAAACTAACAAACTATATTCTCAGTCATCAAACAATTGCAATTCATCTTATTCTCAGGAAGAGTCTATGTCAGAGCTTTGATTCAGCAAACTTCACATACTCAACTATCATTTAGTCTTCCATGGTTGCTACCACCCAAAGCATATTTTTAGAACAAATAGTATTCATCGAACACAGAGAAAGATAGGGGCTTAATGTTTCGCCTCCCAACCTTTTACCTCAAGGGTAATGTCAACAATAATAATTCATGCTCAAATGTATTTGAATGGCCATATATGCCTAGATATTTCCATCACATGATGCTTGCCAACTAAAGAGTAGGTTGGAATGATAAGGAATACTATTGACTCTTGCATAAAGTAAAAGATAGGCCCTTCGCAGAGGGAAGCAGGGATTTGCAGAGGTGCCAGAGCTCGAAGCAAAAACAGAGATGAAAATAATTTTGAGAGGTATGCTTTCATTGTCAACATAACGACCAAGAGTTCCCAATATCTTCCATACTACATACATTATAGGCGGTTCCCAAACAGAAAGGTAAAGATTTTTACTCCCCCTCCACCAACAATCATCAATCCATGGCTTGCCCGAAACAACGGGTGCCTCCAACTAACATCAAACCTGGGGGAGTTCTGTTTGCAATTATTTTTGATTTGATTTCGATCTTTTGATCATGGGACAGGCATCCCGATTACCAGCCATTTTCTCGTGAATGATGAGCGGAGTCCACTCATCGTGAGAATAACCCACCTAGCATGGAAGATACTGCTAACCAGTAGTCGCTACATGAGCGATTCGGGCATACAAAACAGATTATTATTTGAAGGTTTAGAGTTTGGCACATACAAATTTACTTGGAACGGCAGGTAAATACCACATATACGTAGATATGGTGGACACTCATGGAAGAAACTTGGTTCAAGGAATTTGGATGCACAAGAAGTATTCCCGCTTAGTACAGATATTTTGGCTAGCAAAGGATTCTAAATAGCAAGCACCACATGTTAGAGGATCCAAAACAATATAACTTATACAAATATACCCAAGCATAACTCATTATGTTGTCTTCCTTATCCAACTTCAACTTATTTTCTCAGGTTTGAAAGTAATTAATGGGGACCACGTGAAGACCTTTTGGAAGACTCGTTAAAGAACATTCAATTGAATCAGGAATGGAACATCTGTAAAGATCTTCATGAATGAGAATGGCATACAAAGTGAAAATACCTAGCACGAAAGGCATTAATCTCTGGCAAGTCCTCATTAATATACCAGCAGCATGCGGAGCTACCACTCAGTCCCTTTAGGCCTATTGAGACAGGTAAGTAAAAATCTGTATTAAGGTGGTAGAGGAAGCAATACACCAAGCAAGGTGTAAGTGAAAGAATTACCTCGGTATATTTTTGGCAGTGTCCCTACAAAGATAGCAACAACAAATCCTATTTCACTTGCAGCACGAACCTCTTCTGCTTCAAACGCACGAGCTCGAGAACCCCAGAGAACAAGCTTGATTTCATTTCCTCTATAAATCAACGCAAGCATGTCAGGAAAGGGAAAGGGCAGAAGACAAGAGGAACAAAGAAGAAGTAAGGTAGAAACTCACGATTCATTTTGAAGAACTATAGTCCTAGTATCCGAAGGTTCGGGCTGGTACTGAGAGTGGACAACAACAATGTCTGTGACCGCAGTAATTCTACCAATGACATCTGCAAGCAACAAAACAACATTAGTATGACATCATGAAAGACCAGCAGTAAAGAGAGTATACATAAAGGAAGCACATAATTACGAACCAAGAAAGCGGGGAGTCTGTGGGCCTGGCACAGGTTTATCCGAAAAGGGCAGGAGATTGTAAGTGCAGTATGGATAGTCTTCTTCATTACAGGCTGAGGGTCCACAGTAGTAAAGCGAGTGAACTACATCATATATGGACTTTCAACAGCTCTATAAGTCAGCTTGGATTGTTTGCACACGAATCTGTTTATCAAATACCTCGCCTTCCTTTAAGATATCTCTCACAAGTTCTGATGGCTCTGGAGGAATCTGACACATACATGTGGGTGCCCTACATATCCACATCGGTAATTAGGGCCAGAGGTCAACAACAGAAGTGTAAGCAAAGATGGCACAGGTCAAAACAAACCTCTTGGTCAAGCACCACAATGCCAGTGTGCACGAGTGGGCCATCGTCAGTTGCACCTCGGTACTCCCACAGGCGAGACACCAAAACCTTCGCATTCCAATATAGTTCCTTGGTATGGACCTGTGAGAGAAGGCTAAACTTTCCGCTTGACATCTGTAGTACGGAAGCAAAAGTCAGAGCGATGAATGGATGAAGGGAAAGAAAGTTTAAACCTGATGAGGCCATTCATACATACTTACTTGATGAGGCACGAACTCAAGAGAAAGCAACAAAGAAGCATAACATGCAAGCGCAAAAGTGATTTGGGGCACGAAGTTGCATAAGCCAGGATGGAAACCAAAACAAGTTAAGAACGTGTAAACACTGCAACTCTGTCATAGGAAGACTATAGGAGAACCAAAACATAGATCAACAAAATCTTATGATATAGTCTATAGACTATTATTGATAGCACCTAACGAATGGACCGAAAAATCTCAGGGAACACGATGTTCCTTGTCTGAGAAGTAGTCTTGCCATCCTCTCCTTTGATTAAGATCTTCAGCGATTTTTTTGAAGTGACACGCGATACAGCCACAGAGAGTTGTCCATGTGTGAACACAGGTGTATCCAGATATAAACCAACATTTGAAAGAGTCTGCCCTTGACTTTTGTTAATGGTCATCGCATATGACACCCTAACAGGAAATTGACGATGATGCAAAGTGAAAGGCCATTTAGGATCCTTTGAAGTCAGGCCTATCCTTGGTATGAAAACAACATCACCTATGTTTGAACCAGTGATGACAGCTGCCTCAATAATCTTATCAGCAAGCTTTGTGACTATGAGCCTTGTGCCATTGCATAAGCCTGTTGATTGGTTCAGGTTCCTCAAAAGCATAATGCGAACGCCTACCTTGAGCACCAACCTATGGTACGGAAAGTTATTGACCTTAATCCCGTTCAAATACTCGACAGGATAGAAAGCATCTTGATTGCGAACCGCGTCAGCAGAATTCCCTATAGTATCACAGCTAAGGTACTCCCTCTCATTGGTAGGCACTAAAGACAAGACATGCTCGTTTATTTTCTCGGCGACCTCATTTGTTGGTGTTAGTATTGCCTTTTCTTTTAGATAACTAACATCAGAATACCTAACAGGGATATCTTTATATATGGCCTGAACAATGGCATGAATTTTGTCACCGTAGGTGTGTATTAAAAGCTCATCAGGGATAGTTATCCAAGAGGGTTCAAACTCCCCCTCACGAGACATAGCAGGTGTTGTGCCATCACCTAAACTGAGGACCCACTCAGCAAAGGCAGCAACATCAGACTGGAGGACTGGATCATTTGTGTGTGCAGTCAAGCGCATGTTAATGTTTAGGTGCAAAACATCTACGATATTCCAGAGAGGGGAGTTAGTGATAGCAGCAGCAAGAATCTGCGCTCGAGACCCGCCCTCAATGACAGGCTAAGGTCCCCACCCAACACAACAACCTTACCGCCGAACGGAACTTTAGCTAAAGAAGGATCATTGGCAGACAGGATATCACGAAATGATCTATCCAGGGCCTCAAAGCATTTCCGATGGGACATCAATGCTTTGTCCCATATAATAAGATCAGCTGATTCTATTAGGGCGGAGAGCATGGTAGACCGTTTAATTTCACAGGTGCCATGATCAGGTAAGTCAACGGGTATTTTAAACCTAGAATGCGTTGTTCTGCCAGCCGGTAAAAGCAAGGCCGCAACCCCTGAGGAAGCAACCGACAGTACCACCCTCTCGTTACCTCTAAGATAAGAATCGAGCGCATTCCAGAGAAACATTTTTCCAGTACCACCGTAACCAGAGACAAAGAAAGAACCAGGCTTCCCGGATCTAATGTGGTCAACTATAGCAGAGTAAGCATAGAGCTGGTCTTTGTTTAACTTGTCATACAACAACTTCGCCTTTTTAAGAAGACTAACAACATCAACATCTAGTGCATCTGAAAGCATATCAGTTTGCACTGCAGCATCATGGCATGCAGATTTCAAAGGCAATTGATGATCTAGGATGCATGCACTGTTCTTAGAAAATACAACAGCTAATTCATCAAGGACCATGTCTCTTAATGCTACAGGAGGTACGACATACGTAAAATCATTTCTAGACTGTTGAATCCTATGTTCAATATCATCGCCTAGGTAAGTTTCATACTTCTCAAAGAAAGAACCTTCATCATTAACAGCACAGTGAAGTATCATAGTAACAAACAGCTGGCGTAACTGATTCCCCATACCCCATTTGACAGCTTCATAAAAGCATTGTACCATTCTATATCATCACCAAACAAACCTCTTGCCCCACATGCCTCTCTAAAGGTTGAGTATACGATGCCATTGTAGGTCCTAACATCCTCATAGCATTTTGCACCTTTGACAATCATAAGCAACATTCTAAAATAAAAAAGTTCTCCACTTGCTGGATGGACAGAGTATATTCTACCAATTCTATCACTTTGTGTTCTACGTTTCCACTTTTTGTCCTCAGCTATCCAGGACCATCTAGTAGGGAAATCACAATAAGTCAAGGTTCTAGCAGCAGGGTATAGCCTGTTCGCTACAAACCATTCTATCAACATTGTTTTCTGCATCCAGGCATTATTAACAACTGAGTTTAGTGTGGCTTTAGTGTGAAACCGCACAACATGCATGTTTAGGAGATGAACAGGCAATATATCAACAGAGGGTGTTTTACTATGTATGTCAAACCCATAGACCCTCCAAAAAGAATCATAGTCAACAATATAACGACACTCCCTATACTCTTTTATCTCATCAACATCCTGGTTGTTACCATTCCTAACATTCTCAAATAGGGTTTTAGACTTGTCTGGTCCTTTGGTGACATACTTGTATAGGTATTTGATAACATAAGTTTTGTTACACCATTCAACATTAATATGAGCTTGCCACTTTTTCAATATTAGCATGTTATATGGAACCACATGTCTATTATCAAGCCTGACATTATTCTTCATCACAAAACGACCGCTGTAAGGGCGCTTATATAAGGGAAACCCACTCTCATCAATAGAAGTTTCATTTTGAAATGATTTTGGAAATCTTTTTGAGCAAACACCCTTTTTCATGCAAGGACACTTTGGGCCATCAATGCCACAGGGCCCATGCATCATGAACTCAACGACAAGCGCATATCCTAAAGGATCCTGTACAGAATCAGGGATCTCAGCCGAAATATAAGAATCTATCAAAGCCAGCGTGACAACTCTATCATCATCCTTCTTTTGCCAAACAAGGATGTGTGCGTGTGGCAATCCCCTCTTCTGAAATTCAATAGTGTGCAAGACTGAAAATAGGAGAGAAGGTGACATAAAAGACGTAAGAACAACATAGAAAGAGAAAGAGCAAAATGAAAGAGGCTTGCAAGGGGCAGTACCAGCAACAATAAGACCAAAGGCATTCCCTTTTTTGATCCGATGAAGGTACTACATTAGTTTCATGTGATACACCCTAACAGCAATGTCAGCCCTATCTGTCGTTGTTTGCCCAGGTTCAACAGAATCAAGGATTTCGTCCCACTTTGGGTTACATGTGAAAGTTGTAAAAACGTCTGGCGACCCATGAACCCGGGAGACAGCAAAAGCATCTAGGAAATTTTCATACATGTACCGACGACCGCCAGTGTAGCTTGATGGAAATATTTTTCTTCCCAACCTCTGACTCATCAATCATACCCTGGTCTACTGCGTCAACAACCCCCTGAAGATTTTCAGCTCGAATTTCATCGTTACACTTAAGAATAAAATTGAGCCGGCACTCATCAATGCAAGCACGGAAGTCCACAGCGGCCTGTGACGACAACAGGCCACATCAAAGATATGGATTGTGCTGCTTTGGTTTATAATGTGAACAAAAGCAATAATAATCTTGCATGGTCATTTTCACCCTCTTGTTCGGGTCATCAACATCAGCACCGATGTAGTGCACACCGAGCTGAAAACCGCGCTCACCATATGGAAATAGCAAAGGGTATTGCAAGGACTTGTAGGTGGTATCTAAAGAAGAAATACGGTGCAGCCTGTCGCCTTTAGTCTGTATGATCAGATCTCTACATGGTGCCTCTAACGTGAACTCACCATAAACCAAAGCCGCCAGCTCATCTGTCGCCGGTAAACTAAACTGAGGACTATCATTCTCGCCAGGAGCTATAAGCCTTATTGAAATCACCTCATGTTTATTTTGTTCCAATATCTCCGTAGCCATACGAAACTTTTTGACTAAAGAATTATTTGTATCAAGCATTTGCATAAGACCCGTCACAATGGCCTTATCTAACCCAGCGCCTGTTTCATCATGGTGATTTAGAGCTTGAATTCTGTTTTTAACCTCATTTTCTCTATCATGTATATATATAACTCTGCATACTTGGGTGTATCACCTTCGTTTGGAAGCAACGAGCCTATACGATGACAAACCTGAACATTTATTTTAAAAAAAATTGGACCTCCGCCATCATTAACAGACCGGTCAATTTTTGCCCCCATGGATGTAAACGCAAACAGGCAATTGTACTGGCGTATTTGCTTAATAAATCTTAGGCTACGGACAGATCCTGTATAATCAAGCAGGGTTGCTAAGAACCGGGGGGGGGGGGGTCAAAGGGCCTAATGAAGACCTTCCCAGATTTCCAACAGTTGTTGTAAACCACTCGTCTTTTTGTAATTGCAGACTTTGACTTCACCCTCTCGCGCCACCAAAAGCTAACCTGGCAGCGGTTGCATTGGTAGTCTGGGCCTCCATAGTATGATCTTTTTGGATAGAAGGCTGCAGAACTGTGTCGCGTGTAAGGGAACACGACATTGTGTTGGTAGAAAGAAGCACGGTCGACGAGAGTACACAGGCATACCTTTAAGTATGTCCACCTCATCAGGAGAAAAACCAACCCAATTAGGATGCAGAGGCGACGCAAGGACATGCTCTGCGAGAGCCATAAGGAAAAGATACTAATACGACACACCGAGGAAAGGAAGAAACCCATGTACAACGAAGGGAAACACGAACTAACCACCCTTGTTGTGAGCACGCAGCCTTCGCAACAAGAACTTGCACCTTTTATGATTGCGTGCAGTCTCAGCAGAAGTAAGGAATGGAAAGTAGCCATCTCCTAAGGAGATAGAAAAAGAAAAACGCGCTGAAGCAACATGACCTGGCTAAGAGTAAGCATCCAATAGAATCCAAATTAGGACAAGAGGAACAGAACGTACGCTTCCTCTTTCGAACAAGGGGAGGGGCATCCATGACCGGAATAACAGGCAAAGCAGGTGCAGCACGGGCTGCTCGGCGTGGAGAACGGGCAGGGATCGCACGGCCCGAAGCAGAAGCACGTCCCGAAGGGACAGCTGGCCGTGTTGGAACAGGACGACGCGGAGGCATACCGCGAGCACAGGAACTAAAAGCAGGAAAAACATACACCGTAGTGCTGCAAACAGAGAGGAACAAAGACCAACAGAACTTTGAAATTGCTCTGATGGAAAATAAATAAGAGGAGCACAACCTATGAACATAGAAGACAGCACCATGGGCGCACGTATCATGGAAAGCAGTAAGACTTTACAGCGGAAACTAACTGTTCAAACTGGATCTACAAGCATCCGATAAAATTATTATTTATGATTATTACTAAATGAATACAATAATACAACAATAACACTATGTGATAATTAAATGGAACACACAGACGCTAGAAGCCTCGAGTACAACAACGCTAAGTTAGGAGGGGGATGCGCCTGGGCACGAGAGACACTAACAGAGGAGTCTGTGCCTAATGAGTGCGGGCAGGCGAGAACTCTTTCTAAATAAGCTGCATAGCGAACAGCTGATGCAGCAACAGCAACCGCAGCATTCCCGCAATTCCTATAGACAACAACACACTCATAATTGTAATCTCTAACTACAAAGCCAAACAGACCTTGCAAAAACTTGATTGCCTGAAGGGCAGCCTGTTCATACGCATCTGCAGAACCGGGGCACGCAGGGCTCCAAAAAAAATTCTCCGTGGCATCACCGCTAGACCATCCCCAGGGATCTCAACCTCTACCCCAGCAAGGACATGCCCATCCCCATCAACCTCACACAGATAGACAGGAGGAGGAAGCTCGTAGTGTGCTGCCACAGTTTCCAGAATTGGCACAACAAATGGCACCAGAGGTCGCATCCTGAGCAGGTGAATAACAAAACCGTAAGCAGGAAAGAGCGTGTAAGAACAATCAAGAAAAGCAGACAGAAGAAACAATCAACAACAATAATAGTACACAAAGACACGGAAGAACCCAACGCACATAAGACACATGATTAGAACCAAGTTAGAGACTGAATTTTAAAGGAGTACAAGAATAGAAACATTAGAGAAGGAAAGCATGAAACCTTAGCTAGATGAAAGACAACACGTAAGCTGTGAGGTGAACCAGAGCGAGGCAGAACCTTCGGCAAATATGAGCAAGGAGATCAACTGACCCGGCAGTCCAATGTCACCAAAGGAGACCTACACATGTATAAGAAAATCAAATTAGATATGAAAACATCTTTGTTCTACAGAAACAAATATAGAAATGAACAAGCAATAAGTAACTGAAGTAAAGCACGAGAAAGCCCAGATCAAGCAAACAGGAAGAAGGAAGACATCGAAAGCTGAGATGCAGAACACACACATGGCAGGCAGAAATTAAGTGAGCAAAAACAAAAGCAAGTCAATCAAGCAGTAGCATTAAAGCAGATGAAGAGGAGCGCTAAAGCAAGTCAATCAAGCAAGAGCATTAAAGAACATTGAAGAACAAAAAGGCCAGAAACAAATCCTGAAGAGAATGTAGGTGCGACAGGCCCCATCGGCATGCAACCGTACGTATAGCAACCATCACTCTAAACCAAGGCAAGTACGCAAACAATGCAGTCCTAATCCCTAAACCAACCAAGATAATCCCTGGAATCAACATACTGGGTAGGAACCGCATCAACCAAAGCGGGCTAACAGCTGAAAATCGATGGGCCTGTTAGAAAGAGGACCGGGTAAAAGAGCAGTGTCAAGAAGAGGCTAAGCTAAACTAAATCAACCCCTAGGAGCACCACACAGTAGATCTAAACATGGCACACACCCATTTGTGTCTCGCATAACATATGAGATTCTTAGGTCGATGTAAACCAACTCGCATTTCATCAAGCGCATAGCAAGCACGGAGCAAAGTGTAACCTCACCTTGCATGTATGAACGATCACCGCATGTACCACAAAGACAACAAAGCAACAAGCAGCCTACAAGGAATAAAGAAGCAGAAGGCATAAGGAAGAACAAGTCAGGCAGGAGCAGGCAAGAATCGAGCACCAACCAACCTAAAGAAGAAAGGAGCTCAACCTTCCTAACCAAAGGCCACAGCAGCAGCACGAGGAGACATGACAAAACAAAGCGACGACGGCGCAAGCGACCGACGAAGATGCCGATGGGGATCGATTCCTACCGATGGCAAGCGGCGACGGGGACCAAATGAGAACGAGGAGGTGCAGGCGGAGGAAGAACGAGGAGGCGCAGGCGGGGGGGGGGGGGGGTGAACCGGGAGCCGAGGCACCAGAGTAGATGAGGAGAGCACGCCCCCGACCAGGCGCTGTAACTCCTAGATGAACCGACGGACGAACACAACCTGACTGACGAGCAGGACCACACGCGTGAATGGGCCACCTGCAGCAGCACGGAGAGAAGAGACCCCGCGTACCAACAGGAAACGGGTGAAACGCCTCTTTACCCAGCAGACCGAAGCAGGCCAGGCACGCGAGCAAGCAAGAATAGAGCCCCCGCGCACCCAAGAGACGGACAAATGGGCCCGACGCAGCTGAAGCAGAATGGACGCAGCTGGGCACAAGCGCGAAAGGTTAAAAACAACGAACCAACCCACGATCGACGGGGCTGACACCGCTGCGAACCCATGATCGACGCCCATTTTCACTGGGCAGGCTCTTGGACACACACACGCACCCCCGGCGGCACTGCGAACGGATCCACGCGCAACCCTGGCCCAGCCTTCAGCGACTCTAGCGCGAGAAGCAAGCGTACAGGAAAACGAACCGGCCGATTTTTACCAGCGCGATGAAAAGGACGCTAGCGCTGGACAGCGAGGCAAATCGTGCGGGGGGAGAGGAGCGATTTGAAACCGCGATGGCTCTCGTTAGGCGGGTTGCGTAGCTCTAGTTATATGTTCAATACCATCTGAACAACCATTACCCGAAAAAAATTTGCAGATCTTTTTAATTCAGCTTACTTCTTTTTATTCAACACGATCTTCTCCCCTTCCCGGTCTCTTCCTCTTCTTGGCCCTTTTTATCCCCTGTCTTCCTGATCTCTCCCTCCCATAGTAGGAATGACCGGGGTGAGCGCAGCAGACGATTGGCGAATGTTGGGAGGCATCGATGATGATAGATCGGAGCTCCTTTTTCAGAGACGGATTCACGGATCTCTCTCTCTCTCTCTCTCTCTCTCTCTCTCTCTCTCTCTCCAATAGAACGCTTCTAATCCCCATGATTCATGTAGGTACATCACGTTCATGTGCTCTCATGCCCATTAACCATGGTAACCGCCGCCGGTGTTGGGATCTGGGCGGACGGACCTGAGTGTGCGCACGGGTTCGTGTAGATGACGTTGTGGGCTAGGCTCCACTTGAGCTGGCTGTTCCAGTCGGGGCCGCTCCTTCCTTGGCCATGGTCTCATGGTTGCCGCCGGAGAGATAGACGCTGCTACCGGCGCGGTGGATTCCTGACTTCTAGGTGGGTACCATCACCTCCATTGACTCCCCGCTCCTCTTTGTAGTATATTTATGGTGATGTAGCTATTGATTTTCACAGAGTAATTTTGGTGTTTTCCGGCACGATGCTTTCTCTTTTGATGTGCTAAAATGTTATGCAGCTACTAGATTTGAGTAATTCTGGTAACATTGTGCATATATTGATTGTTTCATTCATTTTTTTAACTTCAATGTGCTCTCATATGCCATCATCTGCAAGTAACATCTATGCGTTTCAATCTATTTTGATGTGTCAAGCAGTAGTAACAGCCCGGTTGAAGCATCGGCTTGGTCAGGAGAAGGAGCACTATTCTGGCAACAGGTTTCACGACATCTGCAATGCAGTCAGCTACGGCAGAAAAGATACTGGTGTAACGACTATTTAGGTACACCGCAGATCCCAGATCAATTAAGGACTGCAAACATGCTATCAATTGTCTAATTTTCCCTAATGCATTGTGTTTGCGCAGAACATAAAATTTTATTAACCATGTTACCAAACCATTCATGAAGACAATAATACCAGTTGATGCAAATTCTATTCTTTTATTACCTTTTGGGTTCACATTTGCACATATATTACTATCGTGCATTGCTGAAGATGTCCGATGAATTTACTTTGTAAAAGTGTAGAAGTTCTTTGATGAATGATAATGTATGGAAATAGTTATACTCCCTCCTTTCCAAAATAGATGACCCAACTTTATATGGGTCATCTATTTTGGAACGAAGGGAGTATATACTAAGAAATTTAACTTTTTTGAGCAAAATATCTGTTGTTGGTATTTCCAATAACATTTGTTTACCCCCTGTTGTTGGATGGATCAAAGTAAATATACCTGTAAGTTCTGATGGAGATTTTGCACAATCAAGACTCGAGTTATAGCTAGCTGTGAAGTTTTAGTTGAAGCTTGAAAGTTTGTTCTACAGGTAAATGACCATATACTCCTCTAATTTGATTGTTTGTCTATTCTCCATTCTTTGAATGATATAAGGTAGGAGGATCGATCTTGCCTAAGTGCATATGCGCCACCACATCCATATCATTCTGAAGTATGGCTGTCAACAGAGAATCATTTATTCATTATTATGATGGTCCTTTGAATAGAGTTGTTTTTGTTTTAGCCAATAGTTTCCGCAGCAACGCGCGGGGAATCATCTAGTATATATAATAATACTATTCATATATATAAGAATTTAGAACCGTGCATCAACTTCAATGAGGAGGCTGGCAAAATCAATAGAACATGTAATGCATAGTGGTACTTAATTAACGAATAACTCAATCAGCAGGGCAAAAAATCAGCCTTGAAGACAAAGAAAATGCCCAAAATTCAGAGGTTGTGTAAGCCCGCACCTCCGGCTCGTGTCCGGGCCATCGCGGGCCGCCCGCCTCCCGTGTATAAGGACGTCACCTATAGGGGCGGAGACAGGGGGTGCGAGCAGGGGTCAGACACCCCCCAAATTGGCAGCCTGCATATAATTAGCACTAATTAGGAATTAAGCCCAACAGATTTACACGGCCCAGTAAAAACCAAAGACATATTTGGGCATGTGGCCATGTACGTATTTTAGGGCACATAAGTATTTTATACTCTACGAGGCCCTAGGCCATCAGCCGAGGATTTCTTAAAAAAAGGCCATCTGCCGAGGGTCACAGAACAGAGATGATGATTCCTATCTTCTACTCCAGGACCGCCGCCGTCTCGCCTGCCGCCACTCGCCACGGAGGGAAACTACTGCCTGAATTGATCGATTTCTGGTTCTTTGCAGTCTGAAATCTGAAGGTATGACACATACACGATCTGAAGCCTAAAAGGTAGTCTAATGCATCAATCTCTTTTCAATCGCCGTGGCCCTTCATGAACGATTGTTGTCGTGCTGGATTTCATATGTACTGACTGGATTTTTCTGGCGCTCTTGAAGCAACGCACTGCTGCCTCCCACCGCTGCATCTGGGTATCCGATCGTTGTTCGTTAATTATGTCTACTGGTCTTGACCTAATCAAGGTACAGTTATATACAAGCTCTAGTCTTAAGAATTAAGTTGATTATTTTATTTACATTTTTACTAATAAACTATACAATTTACTTACATAGAAGACGAAAATCATATACCTATCAAGGGTGTAAGATTATTAACTATTGTCCTTTTTATCGTTGGTTTTAGCTGCAATAACAAAGAGATCATGAGCCTTAGACACTCTTCATGTCACCTTCGTTTTTATTCTACTTCCTTTAATAGACGTTGTACCTATTTAGAGTAATCTATTACTCCCTCCGTTCCTAAATAATTGTCTTTCTAGAGATTTCAACAAGTGACTACATACGGAGCAAAATGAATGAATCTACACTCTAAAACATGTCTACATACATCCGTATGTTGTAGTCCATTTGAGATGGCTAGAAAGACAATTATTTAGGAACGGAGGGAGTATATGTCTCCTTCGCTCCCCTATTGCCCAAATCTTGGCTCCGCCCCTGGTCACCTACGCCTACCTCTCTGGCAAATTCACCTCCACCGCGACACCTCCTAGCACCATCCACGCGCGAGGCGACGGGGGCAGCCACGACGGCGAGCTGCCCATCGATGTATAGCCGGGGTGGCCCCTGATGCTCCTGCTTGCGTGGCCGATGCGGGCCGACGAAGCACCTCCACGCGTAGAGCGACGGGGGTAGCAGTGACGCGAGGTGCCCATCTATGCGCGGTCGGGGTGGCCCCTGGTGCTCCTGCTCGCACGGCCGATGTGGGCAGAGCAACTCCATGCGTGGCGCGACACAGGGCAGCTACGGCAGGGCGCACCGCCCTTGTTCCTGGATCCACGGCCGCCTGGCCTTGTCGCCGGCAACGACGGCATGAGTGGTGGGGGAGGAAAATGGAGAGGAAGAGAGAGTGGTGGGTGGGATGGATAAGAGACGAGGGAGTCGAAACGTTCGCAACGATGCACAGTTTCTCCGAACGAAAAAAACGCTGACATGGATAGCCTTGTTGCTCTAAGATTTGTGCTGAAAATCTGACGGCGCAGAAAGCGTTTGGGCAGAGATTGAAAAATGTGATGTGTTCAGGAGTTATCAATTCCGAAAATTTATACGGTTGTTTGACATGTAAATATCAATTGCTCAAAAAATAATATATGATAAAAAAACTGAAAATTGCTCAAAAAATTAGTAAATGATAAATCACTGAACATTGCTCTTAGCCCTAAAAGTAGTCTCACTATACTAACGTGGTCCAACGCATGCTACTCGTCTGGTATACTACCTCCGACCCGAATTAATGGTTGCAGAAATAAATATATCTATACGTATTTCAATGCTAAACATATTTGTTTGAGCGACGAGTAATTCTGGATGAAGAAAGTAATAATCAGAATCTAGGTCCAACTAAAGCATATCCAGAAATCTCCTTTCTTCAAGCATGGCGGGTTTCTTCGATTCTTGTTGCGTCCGCGGCGCTTTCGGCAAGGCGTCCTTTGTGCTTAGCCCAAGGAGATGCAGCTCTGGCTTCAAGGCGGCGATTTCTTGTTGTCCACTCTTGTTTCAACCGGAAGGACTTTCTGGATTATAAGGATTATATTACATACAGAATGCATGAATAACAAAAAATAAGCTCCCTCTCTCCAAACAACCACCCCAAACCATGTAGTACCGGGACATTGAGTTTGTCAACGCTCTTGCCCATCGTCACATGCAAACTTCAAACAATCTATGCAAACTTCAAACAATCTGACTGCGCCTGGTACTGCAACAACCGACATAATTCTTGCAGAAGACCATAAACATAAAATGTAGTACTCCTGTAAACTAATATGAGAGCGTTTAGATCACTACTTTAGTGTTCTAAATGCTCTTGTATTAGTTTACGGAGGGAGTAACTAATACAGAATTTTCTCCAAGAGCCCAGAGCTGATGTTCTCAGAAACTAACACGGTTCCATGTCTCATTACACCAGATTTTCATTTTATTGTGATGTTCAACTCTTGATAAAAACTTCTTAGTCGAACACAAAGTGTTGCGGCACCCACGAGTGTTACACAGAAAACGTATACTATGATAAAGAGGTTTCTAGAGTTACAATCCACAAGTGTGTAGTTCCGCATGCAACCCGTGCATGCCTTCAACTCAAGGCAACCGGCGCAAGGAAGCCAATGCTGAACCCGAAGGAGATGCAGCTCAATTCCTCATCGTGCTTTCCGAGCATCTTCATCTGAATGGTGTACGAACCCTGCCACAGAGCAAAATGACCGCGTGTCGGTCAAAAAAATCAGAGGACAACCGATACAAACAATTCGATGAATATCTGTCATGCCCTGGGCTCGAATGCCAAGTAATGAGAGCATATGCACATCATAATTCAGAAACAGAAGTAAATGTGTGCTGAACGAAATCTTACTGGTGGAGTGATTGATGGTAAGGTTTGCGAGTGAGATAGCTCGAAATCAGAAGTCGCCGGGCATTGGGTCTTCGTACAGATGTCATCCGTTTCAGAGTAAACATTGAAGATCCAATATTTAACATCAATAACCAGCTTCCCCTCGGTGATGTTTTTATCTGCACACAAGGACATGGAAAGACATTAAAAACAATAATTCTACATGGGGAAGGACAATAAACAAAACATGTGCTGTCAATTTGACTCATGATAAGATAAGCACCATAACTTTATGATTTTAACTGGAGAGTCGAGAACCATTCATAGCTCATATGGTAAACATATACACCCTCTGTAACTAAATGTAAGACGTTTTTGCAGTTCAAACTAAAGGCAATGATTACCAGGATTGGGGAGTTTCTAAAGGTTTCATCCAACAGGCAAATTAGAGATCTATGGAGTAAGAAGCACACACGACTGGCCTCTTACAAATCACGTTAAGGATCCCATTTGAAGTAGGGTAAGTTGGCATGACTGGCGGGAATCAGAACATTATTCCCAATGTTTGAATGGCATGACCAAATATTCCTTGCATGACATACAGACCCTCACAATGCATGAGATGGAATTCTGATTTGGTGTCACAAAAGGATGATCTCGGTCGCCATATGCTGAACTCAGTCAGTCACTTTTGACATGTGAATGCTAAGGCAGGCAACACGAACATAACACGATTAAACAGAACCATTGGCCAATGCTTGCCAGAATCAATTGACTAGTAGAACCAGTAGCAATGTTCTTGCTGCACACTACTCAAAGCTGCAATTTACCTTTTGCAGTAAAAGTAAGACTAAGCTGCTCTTAAGTGTGCACTATTCTGGTACAGCAATAAATGACCATTTTGTATGCTGGCCAGCACATTAAAGGACTCAGCAAAGTACAGAGACTCAATAACTTCTGCGAGAACCAGTAAAAAGGGAATAAAAGACTTAATGGATCAATATATAGCCATACAATGTGTAGTAAAAACGGAATAAAAGACAGACAATGTGTACATATGGTTATATTATCTGCAGTACTAATAGGCAAGAGCCAACTGCCATGCCTTTTCCAATGAATTATATATCCAGAGCCAACTACTCATATTAAGAAATCTTCCATCCTTGAGAAATATTCATGTCAAGGACTCTTGGTTCTGTACATGGGCAAATAGTTTCTCAGACGAAGTTTTAAGAGATTATCGCCAGCTAAGAGTTATATATCTAGAGCCAACTACGAATTATAAGAAATCTTCCATCCTTGACAAATATTCATGTCAAGGACTTTTGGTTCTGTACATGGGAAAATAGTTTCTCAGACGAAGTTTTAAGAGATTATCGCCAGCTAAGGGGCTATAATTCTACAGACTGCTGTCGCGCATAAACTACAAATGGTGTCACCGACTGAAGAACTTCACAGATTTTCGAAGAAGTACTCCCTCCCTCCAAACTTTGTACTAAATCAGCGACAATTAATATGGATCGGAGGGAGTAGTAATTTTCTGAAACTAGATGGTACCCCGCACGTTGTTGCGGGAATGTTTTGCAATATATTCAGTGAGAATTTGTATAACATGAATATGTAGACTAATGATATAAGAACTAAAACCGAAAAAATGATTTGTGGTGTTTGGTTATTGTATAATATAAATACCATAATAGTATGTAAATTCTCAGGCATGTGTGCATGTTGAGGTGGCTTTTTATTATGCATGGTTGGTTGTTGTGGCGGGCTTTTCTCCATGCATATTGAATGATGAGATGTCATACTTGCATGTTGAGAGAAATAGGTTAGTGGGGGCTAGCTATTTAGATATAGAAGATACAGCCTCTAACAGCAATGGATCATATAAGTCACACAAAGCACGGCACCCATTTGCTAAAGCTCATAGCAAGAGACTTCACCCATCACAATTTCACAGCCACAAGGCAAGAAAGCAAAGCAGAAAAATCCCAATCTTAAATAAACACAAAGCAAGCTAAATAATTTTATTTATTTATTCATTTGCTAAAGCACATAGCTAGAGACTTCACCCATCACAACTGCACGGTCACAAGGCTAGAAAGCAAAGCAGGAAAAGCCCGATCTTATACACAAAGCAAGCGAAATAATTTCATTATTTATTTTAGAGAAGAAACTATGTCCCAATAACCGCACACAAAGTTAGCCCATAACATGTAAGTTCGGTATACTACAAAGCTTAACTCCCGATTGGTAATTTCTTCCATAGCCCTAACTAGTGGGCCAAATACATGGCAGAACGAAGTATCCAAGTAGGCAAACACGCAAGGAAATAAAAGCATGCATAAATTACGCCCAGAGAAAGGTTTACCAGTTGTAGCGGAGATCTTGAAGGTGGCCGGCACGCCGCGCTCGACCGGATCAGGCACGATCTCCACGCCGCTCACCTTCACCGGGTAGTTTTTGCCCTTATCTGCAAACCACAGCAACAACAACAGAAGTTAGCAAATCCACACGAAATCTCCACCTCCGGGAACCCCAAGTGGCTGTAAAAGACGAGATTTTCGGGGGCAGAACTCCTGTGCTGCTACTTACTGCAGTACTCGACATCGGTGACGGCGTAGGCCGCCGGGAGGAGGAGGAGACAGACGGCTGCGGCGGCGAGGAGGCTCTGCTTGGTCGCCATGGTCGTGGGGTTGGACTTGGAGAGTTGGGGGACTTGTTTGTGAGGCGAGAGGTTTTCATGGCCTGGTTTTACAAAATAAGTCGAGAGGGGATAAAGAGAGTTCGTGTAAGTTTTCGTTCTTCTCGCGTGTTCGTTTTGGCTTTATAAGATTCGTCGGCTCGCGACACTGACGCGTGGAGCCAGAATATTGACAGTCTTAATTAGTTCCGAGGAGGATTGTGCCAGATTGCCAGATTATCGAAGCAGTTGTAGCACGGATGGTTCCTTGCGAAACTTTGTATTCATAGAGTACTCTTTATTGCAAGAAAATCATCATATTATTTTTATAAGAGTATTAACAATCTTTTCATTCGTTTCACACACTTTATTTCTATCTAGTCTGGCTAAATCATGGCAGCATAATTAGTCTCTCTATAGTATTATAGCCTGCTCGAACTAAATCATGGCAGCACAATTAGTCTCTTTATAGCATGCTCGAAAACAATATGTTGGCAATCATACGCAAGGTGATATATGCTGATTGACCGAAAGAGCGATCTTCATTTTTTATTGTCTCTATCACCTTGATGATGTCGGAGTTCACCTCTGTGCGGTTACACCCGACTGTAGTTACCAAATTGTAAGGTCAGTGCCTGGGCCATAAGCCCATCTCCGCGCCAATCGACTTCTCCATTTTCTATCGTGACGAATCTGCCATTCAAGTCTCTGATGACGGCACCATACGAGCCCTTTGAGTAAGTCTGGGTCAAAAGCCCCATCCACGTTTAGCTTCATATAGTTGTTTCTTAATCTTTCCCAGCCATGTCACTTGATCGTCACCTTTGCATCACTCGTCATAGTAGTTAGCAATCAAAGCTCTAATTGTCATTGTTATGAAACCAACCCTGGCAAATGACCCGCACATCTAGCCTATTGATGTACAACTCCCTCTATTTTCAACAAGTGGCAAAAAGGAGCAAGAAGACACGAGGCTCTACTCGTCCGAAGAAGAAGCAAAGACCGGGGATCATCCTCCTTTTCTAAAAAAAGGAAGGTTTATCTCGTAGCCAAGTGAACTTTCTCTTTTCTGTCCAATTTGATATGCCTTTCAAGTTTTTGCTGAGTCCGAAGACACACTACAAAATATGCTCTATTCAGTGATAGAAACATGATGACGAAACGTGAAGCATCACCGAAGATCATTTTCTGTGACGGTCCACCGTCACGAGGTTTTTCCCTCGGGGTAGCTGCTACTTGTGATAGGCGTTGGGATTTCCCCGAAGAGGAAGGGTGATGTAGTATAGTACCCAATAGTATTTCCCTCAGTTAAGAACCAAAGGTTTATCGAACCAGTAGGAGACTTACATAAACAAATATAAATGGTACTTGCACACACACACAAAACAACTACTTGCACCCTACGCACGCAAGAGGGTTGTGAATCCCCTGTACTTGTTAATTGCAAGGGTTAATTCTAATAATGATAGATAAATAAACTACAAAACAAAACAAAAGATAAATAATTGCAGCAAGGTATTTAGGGTTTTAGTAATATGAAGTGAGTAGACCCGGGGGCCATAGCATTCACTAGAGGCATCTCCCTCATGAGAGTAGCAGCGGTGGATAAAATTGCTGTTGGGCAATTGATAAAAAAGCGCATAGTTATAACGTTATTCATGGCATGATCAATATATAGGTATTACGTTTGTGACAAGTAGACCAAAACGATTCTGCATCTACTACTATTACTCCACCCCTTGACCGCTATCCAGCATGCATCTTAAGGTATTAAGTTCATAACAAACAGAGTAATGCTTGGAGTATGATGACATAATATAGACAAAGTAAGACCAAACAATATGTTTGAACCCCGTCGTTTTACCCTTAGTAGCATCAATACAAATACTTGCCTCGCTGCTCCTCCTGTCACAAAGTGAGGACACTGCAAGATTGAACCTACTACCATGCACCCCCCCACTGAAGATAAATCAATCTAGTTGGCCAAACTAAACGAATAGATCGGAGAGAAAGATTTCTTGTTCTTGTATGACGGGTCGATGATGGCCGCTGCAAGGGCACCCATGGAGTTCCTTTCTCCACCACCTTTGATACAGAACAGCTTTCGGATGTCAACATGGTGACCGTCTGGAATCATGATCCATGCACGAGCAAGCATCATCTTGTTGCCCCTCGTTGTCCGTGCTAACGAAAGTTATCGCTTTGCGTTGCAGGAATTGATCCAATGCCTGGCACCACTCAGACCTGCAGTAGTGGTAAACGAGGACATGATTGAGCATTGCGAGTTGCACGTCGGCGACCCCTTGTCGTCTGTAACTGCTCGAACGGGTGTACTCAAGGTCGAAGCCAACGAACTTGTTCTTCTTCTCCTGGAGCCATTGCTCGTACATGGTGATGACTCGCTCCACAGTCCTAGGCTCATTCGTGCACACACCCCAGGCGAAGGGGAGACCAGAAAACGCCTTCCGTTTCCCCCGTTCAGCGGCCCTAGCCGCCTTCCTTAACAAGCCCTCGTGCCTCCTTTGCACCGCGTTCCTCACAAAGCCATTGGGTTGACCTCGAAGGCCAAATTAAATGGTAGAGAAGGCTTTAATAAGAATTTGGCCATGAGAGACCTTCTTAAGTATTGCAAAAGAAGGAGCCTGCTGATAGAGCTACGCTGGGGGGCGATACTAATTCTCGCCGCTTTTTACTTACTATTTATGTAAAAACAGTCAGCCAAAATAATTAATTGGAATTCCAATTAATCACTGAAGAAACGAAGAAGTTATTAGATCAAAAAATCCAAGTCATAAATGAAATGATCTGGTTGGAATCTTAAAGTGTGGTAGAAAGAACTACATATAGTTTTTTCTACAACACTTTAGAGTCTTTCTATTATATTATCTTTGAATCTACATATAATAGATTGTAGAATGAAATAGTTAAATAGTCTAATTCAATTTCTTGCTTCGTTGCGTCCACTTAATTTCAACCAAGTCAAAATAAACCTAAAAGCCCTATTTTGATGGCTCTAGAAAGGAAAATCCAATGTCAGAATCTTTTTTTGTTCTTTCCACTGCTTGAAGTTATTGCGACAACTACGAAGAAACAACAAATCCCAACTACGGATATATAAGGACCAAAACTGCTCAGAGCATTCCATCTGGTGTAAGCATCTGGATAATCTGGAATGCGGCATGGCATACCCGAAAGCCCTAAGAAATGCATGGGAAAGAAGGTCAGATTAACCCCAAACAGGTGATCCAAAACTGGATTTGGCCTAAAGTTTCAGGATATGTCCAACCAAAGATTTTACCCACCTAATAGTAAAATCTAGCAAATAAAGGAAAAACGGTTCCCATAGTAAATACATAATGGAAATGTGCAAACGCCACATAATAAGTATCATGTAGAGCAACGTCTAGCCCAGAGTTTGCTAGAACTATTCCAGTGAGCCATCCTATGGTGAACAAAAACATGAACCCTACAACAATAACATGGGTGTTTTGTATTGTACCGAACCTCCCCACATGGCGTGTGGTAGAGTCATAGAGAGGTGTGAATGTGCAAATGCTTATGTATGAGTGAGACATAGGATTAACCATGAATGTGCGGAGCTGTGTCCTGTTTGAGTCGCCAGATGAGTGAGAAGTATCCTGATATGCTGAGTCAGAAGAATTAAGAGGTTGACGTATGAGGCCGGCTCGTGAAAGTGAGAAAGTAGGGCTATAAGGCACCTCACGACGATGTTTACGAGCCGACGGTGTGTTGGGCAAGTGATACGTCTCCTACGTGTCTATAATTTATGAAGTATTCATGCTATTATATTATCCATCTTAAATGTTTTATATGCATTTATATGCTATTTTATATGATTTTTGGGACTAACCTATTAACCTAGAGCCCGGTGCCACTTTCTATTTTTTCCTTGTTTTTGAGTTCTACAGAAAAGGATACCAAACGGAGTCCAATTGACGTGCCAATTTTTTATGATTTTTTATGGACCAAAAGAAGCCCCTGGAGTAAAAGAGTTGGGCCAGAAGAGTCCCGGGCTGTCCACGAGGGTGGGGGCGCGCCCACCCCCCTGGGCGTGGGACCCTGCGTCGTGGATGACTCAGAGACCCCCTGACGTGAAACCAACGCCAAAAATTCCTATAAATACGAAACTCCCGTAAAATAACCTAGATCGAAGTTCTCACGCCGCAAGCCTCTGTAGCCATGAAAAATCAATCTAGGCCCTCTCGGCACCCCGCCAGAGGGGGCCATCTGATGAAATATTCCCTAGAGGCAATAATAAATTAGTTATTATTATATTTCCTTGTTCATGATAATCGCTTATTATCCATGCTATAATTGTATTGATAGGAAACTCAGATACATGTGGGTACATAGACAACACCATGTCCCTAGTAAGCCTCTAGTTGACTAGCTCGTTGATCAATAGATGGTTATGGTTTCCGACCATGGACATTGGATGTCGTTGATAACGGATCACATCATTAGCGAGAATGATGTGATGGACAAGACCCAATCCTAAGCCTAGCACAAAGATCGTAGTTCAGTATGCTTAAGCTTTTCTAATGTCAAGTATCTTTTCCTTAGACCATGAGATTGTGCAACTCCGGACACCGTAGGAATGCTTTGGTGTACCAAACGTCACAACGAATCGGGTGACTATAAAGGTGCACTACGGTATCTCCGAAAGTGTCTGGGTTGGCACGAATCGAGCTGGATTTGTCACTCCGTAAACGGAGAGGTATCTCTGGGCCCACTCGGTAGGACATCATCATAATGTGCACAATGTGACCAAGGGGTTGATCATGGGATGATGTGTTACGGAACGAGTAAAGAGACTTGCCGGTAACGAGATTGAACAAGGTATAGGATACCGACGATCGAATCTCGGGCAAGTACAATACCGCTAGACAAAGGGAATTGTATACGGGATCGATTGAGTCCTTGACATCGTGGTTCATCCGATGAGATCATCGTGGAACATGTGGGAGCCAACATGGGTATCCAGATCCCGCTGTTGGTTATTGGTGGAGAACGTCTCGGTCATGTCTCAGATGGTTCCCGAACCCGTAGGGTCTACACACTTAAGGTTCGATGACACTAGGGTTATAAAGGAAGTTTGTATGTGGTTACCGAATGTTGTTCGAGTCCGGATGAGATCCCGGACGTCACGAGGAGTTCCGGAATGGTCCGGAGGTAAAGATTTATATATGGAAGTCTGTTTTGGTCACCGGAAAAGTTTGGGTTTTTCCAGACGTCTGGGACCACCGGAGGGTCCGGGGTCCACCAAGTGGGGCCACTAACCCAGAAGGCTGCGTGGGCCAAGTGTGGGAGGAACCAGCCCCAAGGGGCTGGTGCGCCCACAAGAGGCCCAAGCGCAAGGAGAGTGGGAGGGCAAACCCTAGGGAGATGGGCCCTAAGGCCCATCTAGTGGGCGCCTCCCTCTCCCTCCCTCTGGCCGCCTCCCCTGATCCCATCTAGGCTGCCGCCTCTGGGGTGGGAACCCTAGAGGGGCGCACCTCCTCCCTTCCCTATATATATGAGGCCTAGGGGTTACCCATAACACGCGATTCGATCTCTCGTTGGTGCAGCCCCGCCTCCTCCTCCTCCTCTCCCTTGGTGCTTGGCGAAGCCTCGGGATTGCCACGCCTCCACCACCACCACGCCGTTGTGCTGCTGCTGGATGGAGTCTTCCTCAACCTCTCCTCTCTCCTTGCTGGATCAAGGCGTGGGAGACGCCACCGGGCTGCACGTGTGTTGAACGCGGAGGTGCCGTCTGCTCGGCACTAGGATCTCCGTGATTTGAATCACGACAGCACGACTCCTTCAACCCCGTTCACTTGAACGCTTCGCTTAGCGATCTACAAGGGTATGTAGATGCACTCTCCTTCCCTCGTTGCTAGTTTCTCCATAGATAGATCTTGGTGACACGAGGAAAATTTTGAATTTCGCCACGTTCCCCAACAAAGTGGCATCATGAGCTAGGTCTATTGCGTAGATTCTTTGCACGAGTAGAACACAAAGTAGTAGTGGGCGTTGATGATGTTCAATATGCTTACCGTTACTAGTCCAATCTTGTTTCGACGGTATTGTGGGATGAAGCGGCCGGACCGACCTTACACGTACACTTACGTGAGATGTGTTCCACCGATCGACATGCACTTGGTGCATAAGGTGGCTAGCGGTGCCGCCTCCCACTTTAGTCGAACGGATTCGATGAAAAGGGTCCTTATGAAGGGTAAATAGCAATTGGCATATCACGTTGTGGTTTTATGAGGTAAGAAACGTTTTGCTAGAAACCCATAGCAGCCATCAGAAACATGCAACAACAATTAGAGGACGCCTAACTTGTTTTTGCAGGGTATGCTATGTGATGTGATATGGCCAAGAAGAATGTGATGAATGATATGTGATGTATGAGATTGATCATGTTCTTGTAATAGGATTCACGACTTGCATGTCGATGAGTATGACAACCGGCAGGAGCCATAGGAGTTGTCTTTATTTATTGTATGACTGCGTGTCATTAAACAACGCCATGTAATTACTTTACTTTATTGCTAACCGTAGCCATAGTAGTAGAAGTAATAAGTTGGCGAGATAACTTCATGGAGACACGATGATGGAGATCATGATGATGGAGATTATGGTGTCATGCGGTGACGATGATGATCATGGAGCCCAAGATGGAGATCAATGGAGCTATATGATATTGGCCATATCATGTCACTACTATATAATTGCATGTGATGTTTATTATGTTTATGCATCTTGTTTACTTAGAACGACGGTAGTAAATAAGATGATCCCTTACAACAATTTCAAGAAGTGTTCTCCCTAACTGCGCACCGTTGCTAAAGTTCGTCGCTTCTAAGCACCACGTGATGATCGGGTGTGATGGATTCTTACGTTCACATACAACGGTGTTGACGAGCCTAGCATGTATGAGACATGGCCTCGGAACACACGCAATACACTTAGGGTTAACTTGACGAGCCTAGCATGTACATACATGGCCTCGGAACACGAGACCGAAAGGTCGAGCATGAGTCGATAGTAGATCGATCAACATGAAGATGTTCACGATGATGACTAGTCCGTGTCACGTGATGATCGGACACGGCCTAGTTGACTCGGATCATGTAATCACTTAGATGACCAGAGGGATGTCTATTCGAGTGGGAGTTCATAAGATGAACTTAATTATCTTGAACATAGTCAAAAGACCTTTTGCAAATTATGTCGAAGCTCGCGCTTTAGTTCCTTTGCTTAGATATGTTCCTAGAGAAAATATAGTTGAAAGTTGTGAGAGCGATTATGCGGACGAGAGAAAGCTTATGTCCTTAATGCACCGCCATTGTGTGAACCCCAAAACATCGTCTGTGGATGTTGCGAACATCGACATACACATTTTGATAACTGCGTGATAGTTCGCTTAAATGGTTTAGAGTAGAGGCACCAAAGACGTTTTCAAACGTCATGAACATATGAGATGTTTCGAGGGCTGAAATTGGGATTTCGGGCTCGTGCCCACGCCAAGAGGTATAAGACCTCCGACGATTTTCTTAGCCTACAAACTAAGGGAGAAAAGCTCAATCGTTGAGCTTGTGCTCGATTGTCCGAGTGCAACAATCACTTGAATCGAGTGGGAGTTGATCTTCCGGATGAGAAAGTGATGTTTCTCCAAAGTCATTGCCACCAAGCTGCTAGAGCTTCGTGATGAACTATAAAATATCGTGGATAGATGATCTTTGAGATATTCACGATGTTTGACATCGCGAAAGTAGAAATCAAGAAGGAGCATCAATTGTTGATGGTTGGTGAAACCACTAGTTTCAAGAAGGGCACGGCAAGAAGGGATACTTCATGAAACGGCAAATCAGTCTTGCTCTAGTGAAGAAACCCAAGGTTGAACCCAAACCCGAGACTAAGTGCTTCGTAATAAGGGGAACAGCCATCGAGCAGCATTACCCTAGATACTTGGTAGATGAGAAGGTGGCAAGGTCAATAGAAGTATATTGATATACGTTATGTTAATGTGTACTTTACTAGTACTCCTAGTAGCACCGTGGTATTAGATACCGGTTCGGTTGCTAAGTGTTAGTAACTCAAATAAAAGAGCTACGGAATAAACGGAGACTAGCTAAAGGTGAGTCGACGATATGTGTTGAAGTGTTTCCAAGTTTGATGTGATCAAACATCGCACGCTCCCTCTACCATCAAGATTAGTATTAAACCTGAATAATTGTCATTTGGTGTTTGCGTTGAGCATAGACATGATTGGATTATGTCTATCGCAATACGGTTATTCACCTAAGGAGAATAATGGTTACTCTATTTATGTGAATAATACCTTCAGTGGTCTTGCACCTAAATAAATGGTTTATTGAATCTCGATCGTAGTGATACACCATTTCATGCCAAAAGTATAAGATAGTAATGATAGTACCACTTACTTGTGGCACTGCCATGTAAGTCATATTGGTGTAAAACGCATGAAGAAGCTCCATGTTGATGGATCTTTGGACTCACTCGTTTTTGAAAAGTTTGAGACATGCGAACCATGTCTATTGGTGCATACGCATGAAGAAACTCCATGCAGATGGATCGTTTAGACTCACTTGATTTTAAATCACTTGAGATATGCAAATCATACCACATGGACAAGATGACTGAAAAGCCTTGGTTTCAGTAAGATGGAACTAGATAGCAACTTGTTGGAAGTAACACATTTTGATGTGTGCAGTCCAATGAGTACCGAGGCATGCAGTGAATATCGTTATGTTCTGACTTCACAGATGATTCGAGTAGATGTTGAGTATATTTACTTGATGAAACACAAGTCTGAATTATTGAATGGTTCAAGTATTTTCAGAGTGAAGTTTAAGATCTTCGTGACAAGAGGATAGAATGTCTATGATATGATCATAGAGATGAATATCTGAGTTTCTGAGTTTTGGCACACAATTAAGACATTGTGCAAATTGTTTCACAATTAATACCACTCGAACACCATAGTATGATGGTGTGTCCGAACATCATAGTTGCACTCTATTGGATATGGTGCGTACCATGATATCTCTTATCGAATTACCACTATCGTTCATGGGTTAGGCATTAGAGACAACCACATTCACTTTAAGTAGGGCACCACGTAATTCCGTTGAGATGACACCGCATGAACTATGGTTTAGAGAAACCTAAGCTGTCATTTCTTAAAAGTTTGGGGCTATGACGCTTATGTGAAAAAAAGTTTCAGGTTGATAAGCTCGAACCCAAAGCGGATAAAATGCATCTTCATAGGACACCCAAAACAGTTGGGTATACCTCCTATCTCAAAGATCCGGAAGCAAAAGTAATTGTTTCTTGAATCAGGTCCTTTCTCGAGGAAAAGTTTGTCTCAAAAGTTGAGTGGGAGGATGGTGGAAACTTGATGAGGTTATTGAACCGTCACTTCAACTAGTGTGTAGCAGGCACGTGAAGTTGTTCCGTGGCACCTACACCAATTGAAGTAGAAGCTATGATAGTGATCATGAAGTTTTGGATCAAGTCACTAACGAACCTCAGAGGGTGACAAGGATGCATACTACTTGAGTGGTACGCAATCTGTCTTGAAGGTCATGTTGCTAGACAACAATGAACCTATGAGCTATGGAGAAGCGATGGTGGGCCCAAATTCCGACAAATGGTTAGAAGCCATGAAATCCGAGATAGGATCCATGTATCAGGACAAAGCATGGACTTTGGTGGACTTGCCCGATGATCGGCAAGCCATTGAGAATGGATCTTTAGAAGAAGATGGACGTGGACGGTAATATCACCGTCTATGAAGCTCGACTTGTGACGAAGAGTTTTTCACAAGTTCAAGGAGTTGACTACGATGAGATTTTCTCATCCGTAGCGATGCTTAAGTCTGTCGGAATCATGTTAGCATTAGCTGCATTTATGAAATCTAGCAGATGGATGTCAAAACGAGTTTCCTTACCAGTCTTCGTAAGGAGAGGTTGTATGTGATACAATCGTAAAAGTTTTGTCAATCCTAAGGATGCTAAAGGTATGCTAGCTCCAGCAATCCTTCTAAGGACCGGAGTAAGCATCTCGAGTGGAATATGCACTTTGATAGGATGATCAAAGATTTTGGGTTTATACAAAGTTTATGAGAAACTTGTATTTCCAAAGAAGTAAGTGGGAGCACTATAGAATTTCGATGAGTATATGTTGTTGACATATTGATGATCGAAATGATGTAGAATTTCTGGAAGGCATATAGGGTTATTTGAAAGATGTTTTTCAATAGAAAACCTGGATTAAGCTACTTGAACAATAAGCATCAAGATCTATAAGATAGATCAAAATGTTTAATAATACTTTCAAATGAGCACATACCTTGACATGATCTTGAAGGTGTTCAAGATGGATCACCAAAGAAGGAGTTCTTGCCGAGATGTAAGGTATGAAGTTAAGAGTTAAAGCTCGACCACGGCAGTAAGAGAGAAAGGATGAAGGTCGCCCCTATGCCTTAGACATAGGCTCTACAAGATGCTATCTGTGTACCGCACGGAAGTGTGCCTTGCCATGAGTCACTAAGGGTACAAGAATGATCCAGAATAGATCATTGGACAGCGGTCAAAATTGTCCTTGGAGTAAATAAGGACATGTTTCTCGATTATGGAGGTGATAAAGAGTTCAGCGTAAAGGGTTACGTCGATGCAAGCTTTAACACCTATCCGAATGACTCTGAGTAGCAAACTGGATACATATAGTGGAGCAACCATTTGGAATAGCTCCAAGTGGAGCGTGGAAGCAGCGTTCTAAAGATGACCTAGAAAGTTGCAAAGCACACACGGATCTGAAAGGTTCGAGACCGCTGACTAAAACCCGCTGACTAAAACCTCTCTCACAAGCAAAACATGATCAAACCTCGAACTCATTGAGTCTTAATCACATGATGATGTGAACTAGTTTACGACACTAGTAAACTCTTTGGATGTTGGTCACATGGCGATGTGACTTATCGATGTTAATCACATGACGATGTGAACTAGATTATTGACTCTAGTGCAAGTGGGAGACTGTTGGAAATATGCCCTAGAGGCAATAATAAATTAGTTATTATTATATTTCCTTGTTCATAATAATCGCTTATTATCCATGCTATAATTGTATTGATAGGAAACTCGATACATGTGTGGGTACATAGACAACACCATGTCCCTAGTAAGCCTCTAGTTGACTAGCTCGTTGATCAATAGATGGTTATGGTTTCGACCATGGACATTGGATGTCGTTGATAACGGGATCACATCATTAGCGAGAATGATGTGATGGACAAGACCCAATCCTAAGCCTAGCACAAAGATCGTAGTTCGTATGCTAAAGCTTTTCTAATGTCAAGTATCTTTTCCTTAGACCATGAGATTGTGCAACTCCGGATACCGTAGGAATGCTTTGGGTGTACCAAACGTCACAACGAATCGGGTGACTATAAAGGTGCACGGTATCTCCGAAAGTGTCATTGGGTTGGCACGAATCGAGGCTGGATTTGTCACTCCGTAAACGGAGAGGTATCTCTGGGCCCACTCGGTAGGACATCATCATAATGTGCACAATGTGACCAAGGGGTTGATCACGGATGATGTGTTACGGAACGAGTAAAGAGACTTGCCGTAACGAGATTGAACAAGGTATAGGATACCGACGATCGAATCTCGGGCAAGTACAATACCGCTAGACAAAGGGAATTGTATACGGATCGATTGAGTCCTTGACATCGTGGTTCATCCGATGAGATCATCGTGGAACATGTGGGAGCCAACATGGGTATCCAGATCCCGCTGTTGGTTATTGACCGGAGAACGCCTCGGTCATATCAGATGGTTCCCGAACCCGTAGGGTCTACACACTTAAGGTTCGATGACGCTTAGGGTTATAAAGGAAGTTTGTATGTGGTTACCGAATGTTGTTCGAGTCCTGGATGAGATCCCGGACGCCACGAGGAGTTCTGAATGGTCCGGAGGTAAAGATTTATATATGGGAAGTCCTGTTTTGGTCACCAAAAGTTTGGGTTTTTCCAGACGCGTCTGGGACCACCGGAGGGTCCTGGGTCCACCAAGTGGGGCCACTAACCCCAGAAGGCTGCGTGGGCCAAGTGTGGGAGGAACCAGCCCCAAGGGGCTGGTGCGCCCCACAAGAGGCCCAAGCGCAAGGGAGAGTGGGAGGGCAAACCCTAGGCGATGGGCCCTAAGGCCCATCTAGTGGGCGCCCCTCTCCCTCCCTCTGGCCGCCTCCCTTGATCCCATCTAGGGCTGCCGCCTCTAGGGGTGGGAACCCCAGAGGGGCGCACCTCCTCCCTTCCCTATATATATGAGGCCTAGGGGCTGCCCATAACACGCGATTCGATCTCTCGCTGGTGCAGCCCTGCCTCCTCCTCCTCCTCTCCCTTGGTGCTTGGCGAAGCCTGCGGGATTTCCACGCTCCTCCACCACCACCACGCCGCCTGTGCTGCTGCTGGATGGAGTCTTCCTCAACCTCTCCTCTCTCCTTGCTGGATCAAGGCGTGGGAGACGCCACCGGCTGTACGTGTGTTGAACGCGAGGTGCCGTCTGCTCGCACTAGGATCTCCGGTGATTTGAATCACGACAGTATGACTCCTTCAACCCCGCTCACTTGAACGCTTCCGCTTAGCGATCTACAAGGGTATGTAGATGCACTCTCCTTCCCTCGTTGCTAGTTTCTCCATAGATAGATCTTGGTGACACGTAGGAAAATTTTGAATTTCTGCTACGTTCCCCAACACCATCATCACCGGAGGCCATGGAGGAGGGAATCATCGCCGCGGTGATCGTCTTCATCAACATCACCATCATCATCACCATCCTCATTTATTTTACGCGGTTCACTCTCCCGCACCCCGTTGTAATCCCTACTTGAACATGGTGCTTTATGCCACATATTATGATCCAATGATGTGTTGCCATCCTATGATGTTTTGAGTAGATATCCTTTGTCTTTGGGTTGATTGATGATCTAGATTGGTATGAGTTGTATGTTTTATTTTGGTGCTGTCCTATTATGCCCTCCGTGTCGCGCAAGCATGAGGGATTCCCGCTGTAGGGTGTTGCAATACGTTTATGATTCGCTTATAGTGGGTTGCTTGAGTGACAGAAGCATAAACCCGAGTAAGGGGGGTTGTTGCGTATGGGATAAAGGGGACTTGATGCTTTAATGCTATGGTTGGGTTTTACCTTAATGATCTTTAGTAGTTGCGTATGCTTGCTAGAGTTCCAATCATAAGTGCATATGATCCAAGAAGAGAAAGTATGTTAGCTTATGCCTCTCCCTCATATGAAATTGCAATGACGACTACCGGTCTTGTTAACGATTTCCTAGGACAATTCCGCACACCGACCCATCATTATTCCACACTCGCTATTTATAATATTTAGTAATATATTCTAACTTTATGATAACATCAACTACCTTTATGTTTTAGCTCTCCGATACCATGCAAAGTTATCCTCTTCATACCCACAACGTAGTTTTATTTCTCATTTCTAGTTGTAAGCAAACGTTCGGTGTATGTAGAGTTGTATCAGTGGCAGATAGGACTTGAGAGAATATTGATCTTACCTTTAGCTCCTTATGGGTTTGACACTCCATACTTATCACTTCCACCTTTGGAATTGCTACAATGATTCCCTGCACTTGGGGATTATCAGGAAGCCGGTCATAAGCTCCTCTTGGCCGCTAGTTCGAGTGTGTCGTCTGGACTCGTGTTGTTATTTCTTCAAAAAGGTTTGGATCTAAGTGAGCAAGAGGATGGGAACACCGTACTTTCTTGACGACCGGTGTGTTTTCTCTCTTGGCAAGGTTTCTGAGTCGGAGGAGACAGGGGTTACCTCAGCACCGTCAGCTTGGCTTGTCTCCATTTCCTCCTGAGGTGAATCAGCATCAATAAGTTGCATAAAAAGAGTACCAAGTGAATCAAGTTCTACCTCTGATTCGTCTAGTTCAAGCTGCTCCTCCGCTCTGGGCTTCTTAGGTCGACTGCTACTTCTTGAGCTTGCGTTGGTTTTCCCCTTGAAGAGGAAAGGGTGATGCAACAAAGTAGAGTAAGTATTTCCCTCAGTTTGAGAAACAAGGTATCAATCCATTAGGAGACAACGCACAAGTCACCTAATACTAGCACAAACAATCAAACAACTTGCACCCAACGCGATAAAGGGGTTGTCAATCCCTTCACGGTTACTTGCAAAAGTGAAATCTAATAGAGATAGATAAACGGTAAAGTAAATATTTTTGGTATTTTTGGCTTATAGATCGGAAAGTAAAAGATTGCAAAAAGAGTAGATCGGAAACTAAAATTATAGATTGGAAACTTATATGATGGAAAATAGACCCCGGGGCCATAGGTTTCACTAGAGGCTTCTCTCAAGATAGAAAATATTACGGTGGGTGAACAAATTACTGCCGAGCAATTGATAGAAAAGCGCAAAGTTATGACAATATCTAAGGCAATGATCATGAACATAGGCATCACATCTGTGTCAAGTAGACCGAAACGATTCTGCATCTACTACTATTACTCCACACATCGACCGCTATCCAGCATGCATCTAGAGTATTACGTTCATAAAGAACGGAGTAACGCATTAAGCAAGATGACATGATGTAGAGGAATTAACTCAAGCAATATGATGAAAACCCCATCTTTTTATCCTCGATGGCAACAATACAATATGTGCCTTGCTGCCCCTACTATCACTGGGAAAGGTCACTGCAAGATTGAATCCAAAGCGAAGCACTTCTCCCATTGCAAGAAAAACCAATCTAGTTGGCCAAACCAAATCGATAGTTAGAAGAGACTTGTAAAGGTATCAAATCATTCATATAAGAATTCAGAAAAGATTCAAATAATATTCATAGATAAGCTGATCATAAATCCACAATTCATCGGATCTCGGCAAACACACCGCAAAAAAGTATTACATCGAATAGATCTCCAAGAATATCGAGGAGAACATGGTATTGAGAATCAAAGAGAGAGAAGAATCCATCTAGCTACTAGCTATGGACCCGTAGGTATGTGGTAAACTACTCACGCTTCATCGGAAGGGCAATGATGTTGATGTAGAAGCCCTCCGTGATCGAATCTCCCTCTGGCATGACACTAGAAAAGGACCCTACCCGGGATCTCACAGGTACAGAAGGTTGCGGCGGTGGAAAAGTGTTTTTGTGTCTCTCTCTGTTGGTTCTGGGATATATGAGAATATATATGCGAAGAAACTAGGTCGGTGGAGTCACGAGGGGCCCACAAGGGTGGGGGCGCGCCCTACCCCCTGGGCGCGCCCTCCGTCCTTATGGACGCCTCGTGGCTTCTCTGACTTGCACTCCAAGTCCTCTAGATGTCTTCTGGTCCAAGAAAAATCATCGCGAAAGTTTTATTCCATTTGGACTTCGTTTGGTATTCCTTTTCCGCGAAACTCTAAAACAAGGAAAAAACAGAAACTAGCACTAGGCCCTAGGTTAATAGGATAGCCCCAAAAATAATATAAAATAGCATATTAATGCATATAAAACATCCAAAATAGATACTATAATAGCATGGAACAATAAAAAATTATAGATACGTTGGAGACGTATCAAGCATCCCCAAGCTTAATTCCTGCTCGTCCTCGAGTAGGTAAATGATAAAAACATAATTTTGGATGTGGAATGCTACCTAACATATTTATCCATGTAATTTCCGTTATTATGGCATGAATGTTCAGATCCGTATGATTCAAAACAAAAGTTTAATGTTGACACAAAAACAATAATAGTTCAAGCATACTAACAAGGCAATTATGTCTTCTCAAAATAACATGGCCAAACAAAGCTTATCCCAACAAAATCATATAGTCTGGCTATACTCCATCTTCATCACACAAAATATTTAAATCATGCACAACCCCGATGATAAGCCAAGAAATTGTTTCATACTTTTTATGTTCTCAAACCTTTTCAACTTTCACGCAATACATGAGCGTGAGCCATGGACATAACACTATAGGTGGAATAGACGGTGGTTGTGGAGAAGTCAAAAGGAAGGACATAGTCTCACATCAACTAGGCGTATCAACGGGCTATGGAGATGCCCATCAATACATATCAATGTGAGTGAGTAGGGATTGCCATGCAACAGATGCACTAGAGCTATAAGTTAATGAAAGCTCGAAAAGAAACTAAGTGGGTGTGCATCCAACTTTCTTGCTCATGAAGACCTAGGGAAATTTGAGGAAGCCCATCATTGGAATATACAAGCCAAGTTCTATAATGAAAAATTCCCACTAGTATATGAAAGTGACAATATAGGAGACTCTCTATCATGAAGATCATGGTGCTACTTTGAAGCACAAGTGTGGTGAAAGGATAGTAGCATTGCCCTTTCTCTATTTTCTCTCATTTATTATTTTTATTTTTATTTTTATTTGGGCCTTCTCTCATTTTTTGGCCTCTTTTATTTTCGTCCAGAGTCTCATCTCGACTTCTGGGGGAATCATAGTCTCCATCATCCTTTCCTCACATGGGACAATGCTCTAATAATGAAGATCATCACACTTTTATTTACTTACAACTCAAGAATTACAACTCGATACTTAGAACAAAATATGACTCTATATGAATGCCTCCGGTGGTGTACTGGGATGTGCAATGAATGAAGAGTGACATGTATGAAAGAATTAGGAACGGTGGCTTTGCCACAAATACGATGTCAACTACATGATCATGCAAAGCAATATGACAATGATGGAGCGTGTCAAAATAAACGGAATAGCGGAAAGTTACATGGCAACATATCTCGGAATGGCTATGGAAATGCCATAATAGGTAGGTATGGTGGCTGTTTTGAGGAAGGTATATGGCGGGTTTATGGTACCGGCGGAAAGTGCGCAACACTAGAGAGGCTAGCAATGGTGGAAGGGTGAGAGTGCGTATAATCCATGGACTCAACATTAGTCATAAAGAACTCATATACTTATTGCAAAAATCTATTAGTCATCGAAACGAAGTACTACGCACATGCTCCTAGGGGGATAGATTGGTAGGAACATACCATCGCTCGTCCCCGACCGCCGCTCATAAGGAAGACGATCAATAAATAAATCATGCTCCGACTTCATCACACAATGGTTCACCATACGTGCATGCTACGGGAATCACAAACTTTAACACAAGTATTTCTCAAATTCACAATTACTTACTAGCATGACTTTTATATCACCATCTTCATATCTCAAAACAATCATAAGGAATCAAACTTCTCATAGTATTCAATGCACTTTATATGAAATTTTTATTATATCCCTCTTGGATGCCTATCATATTAGGACTAAATTTATAACCAAAGCAAATTACCATGCTGTTTAGAGACTCTCAAAATAATATAAGTGTAGCATGAGAGTTCATCAATTTCTATAAAATAAAATCACCGTCGTGCTCTAAAAGGATATAAGTGAAGCACTAGAGCAAAATTGCCTAGCTCAAAACATATAAGGGAAGCACATAGAGTATTCTAATAAATCACGATTCATGCGTGTCTCTCTCAAAAGGTGCGTACAACAAGGATGATTGTGGCAAACTAAAAACAAAAGTCTCAAATCATACAAGACGCTCCAAGCAAAACACATATCATGTGGTGAATAAAAATATAGCCTCAAGTAAAGTTACCGATAGACAAAGACGAAAGAGGGGATGCCTTCCGGGGCATACCCAAGCTTAGGCTCTTGGTTGTCCTTGAATATTACCTTAGGGTGCCTTGGGCATCCCCAAGCTTAGGCTCTTGCCACTCCTTATTCCATAGTCCATCAAATCCTTACCCAAAACTTGGAAACTTCACAACACAAAACTCAACAGAAAATCTCATAAGCTCCGTTAGTATAAGAAAATAAATCACCACTTTTGTTACTGTTGTGAACTCATTCTTTATTTATATTGGTATAATATCTACTGTATTCCAACTTTTCCATGGTTCATACCCCCCGATACTAGCCATAGATTTATCAAAATAAGCAAACAACACATAGAAAACAGAATCTGTCAAAAACAGAACAGTCTGTAGCAATTTGGATATTTCGAATACTTCTGTAACTCCAAAAATTCTGAAAAATCAGAACAACCTAAGAAATTTGTTTATTAATCTTCTACAAAAATAATCAATATTTTATCCCGCTTCTGTTAAAAATGAGAATTGTTTTCCTGAGCGCAAAAGTTTCTGTTTTTCAGCAAGATCAAATCAACTATCACCGTAAGCTATCCGAAAGGTATTACTTGGCACAAAAACTAATTAAAACACAAAACCACTTCTAACCAGAGGCTAGATGAATTATTTATTGCAAAAGATAACCTAAAAAGCAAAAACAAAAATAAAATTGGGTTGCCTCCCAACAAGCGCTATTGTTTAACGCTCTTAGCTAGTCATAACACACGAATAGATCTAAGTATTCTCATCTTCGGTATGCAATTCTTCAATTACACACTTATAATTCTTAGGAGATTCTTTGGTTTTATCAATGATCAAACTCCTAGGCAGGAAATCAAGAAATTCATTGTGATAATTGGTTCCTTAGTGATATCGAGAAAATAGGGGTGAATACTTATTGATTTGAGATCTTGATTGTCTTTACTAGAAGATTCACCCTTATTCTTAGGAACATAAGTAAACCTGGCAATATTAGTAGGAGGAAGATTTTCAGTAGTTTTAACAGAGGAAAAAGCGGAACCCAAGTTGATAATGATATCTTCTAACTTGCCAATTCTAGTAGAATGTTGATCCATCTTTTCGTTAACTAGGGGTTCCTTTTCCCTAAGATTCTTCAAGGTGAATCCTACTTTAGATCCATATTGAGTAATATGATTATGAAATTTTTATCCAAATTTTCAATCAATTCAACAGTGGCAATCTTATTCTCAATAATATCAAGCCTTTGCATTACATGCTCCAAGGTTAAAACAGTTCCATTAATCAAGAGAGGTGATGGGCCTAAAAATCTATCATGGCATTGTAAGAATCAAAGGTATGGATACCCAAGAATTTCCCTCCGGTAATGGTATCTAGAACATATCTATTCCAAGGAGTAATGCCCACATAAAAATTGCGAAGAAGAACAACAATAGATTGCTTTCAAGTAGATCTATTTTGAGCATTGCAAATCCTATACCAAGCATCTTTTAAATTTTCTCCCTCCCTTTGTTTAAAAATTGAGAACTTCATTATCAGGAGTGCTAGCAATGATGGGAGGACTAGCCATGAAAGCAAGACAAACGATCCAACACACAAGCACACAAAAAGAAAGCAAAGAAGATGAACGGAAGAGGGGCGGAGAAAAGGCAAATCTTTTCGAAAATCGTTTTAGATGTGGGGGAGAGGAAAATGAGAGGCGAATGGAGAATAATGTAATGCAAGAGATAAGAGTTTATGATGGGTACTTGGTATGTCTTGACTTGTCATAGATCTCCCCTGCAACGGCGCAAGAAATTCTTCCTGCTACTTCTTGAGCTGGCGTTGGTTTTCCCCTTGAAGAGAGAAAGGGTGATGCAGCAAAGTAGAGTAAGTATTTCCCTCAGTTTGAGAACCAAGGTATCAATCTAGTAGGAGACAACGCACAGGTCACCAAATACCTGCACAAACAATCAAACAACTTGCACCCAACGCGATAAAGGGGTTGTCAATCCCTTCACAGTTAGTTGCAAAAGTGAGATCTAATAGAAATAGATAAACAGTAAACTAAATATTTTTGGTATTTTTGGTTTATAGATCGGAAAGTAAAAGATTGCAAAAAGAGTAGATCAGAAACTAAAATTATAGATCCGAAACTTATATGATGGAAAATAGACCCCGGGGCCATCGGTTTCACTAGAGGCTTCTCTCAAGATAGAAAATATTACGGTGGGTGAACAAAGTACTGCCGAGCAATTGATAGAAAAGCGCAAAGTTATGACGATATCTAAGGCAATGATCATGAACATAGGCATCACGTCCGTGTCAAGTAGGCCGAAACGATTTTGCATCTACTACTATTACTCCAGACATCGACCGCTATCCAGCATGCAACTAGAGTATTAAGTTCACAAAGAACGGAGTAACGCATTAAGCAAGATGACATGATGTAGAGGAATTAACTCGAGCAATATGATGAAAACCCCATCTTTTTATCTTCTAGGGCAACAATACAATACGTTCCTTGCTACCCCTACTATCACTGGGAAATACACCGCAAGATTGAACCCAAAGCTAAGCACTTCTCCCATTGCAAGAAAAACCAATCTAGTTGGCCAAACCAAATCAATAGTTCGAAGAGACTTGCAAAGATATCAAATCATGCATATAAGAATTCAGAGAAGATTCAAATAATATTCATAGATAAGCTGATCATAAATCCACAATTCATCGGATCTCGGCAAACACACCGCAAAAAAGTATTACATCGAATAGATCTCCAAGAACATCGAGGAGAACATGGTATTGAGAATCAAAAAGAGAGAAGATGCCATCTAGCTACTAGCTATGGACCCGTATGTCTGTGGTAAACTACTCACGCTTCATTGGAAGGGCAATGGTGTTGATGTAGAAGCCCTCCGTGATCTAAACCCCCTCCGGCAGGACACCGAAAAAGGCCCCTAGATGGGATCTCACTGGTATAGAAGGCTGTGGCGGTGGAAAAGTGTTTTTGTGGCTCTCTTGTTGGTTCTGGGATTTTATTTTGAAAGTTGAACAGTAGGATCACCTCCTATTGCATGTTTTGGTATTATAAAAGAAAAGTTAGTATGTTACAAGGGATAGGGGGGAGGTGCTAAACTATCAGCCTATGTTATCAGAAAATGATGGGGGGGGGGGAGCGGAGAGGAGCTAAGCTATCAAGCTAAGGTGTCAAACTACAAGCTATTTTAAGATACAAAGGCTACAATGGCAGAGACAAGATGTCTCTTATCTTCGGGGAGCTTGTGTGCTATGTTGGCAAAGACAGTTTTAAATCTAGCTTGCCAGCTCTCTAGCGAGGGGTCCACCTTCCGAAAGTAGTTGTTATTCCTTTCCTTCCACATACTCCACGCGGCGACTAGAAATATATCCATGATCATTTTACACGGTCCACCATCTTTCGATTTTTTACCATATGCAACCGATCGCCCGTGGTTGGCTAGGTAATGTTGAGCTTGAGCCAGCACCGTTCACTGAATTTGCAACGGAAGAAGAGGTGCTCAAGAGTTTCTTCCACATGTTCTCCACAGAGCAGACAATCAAGGTTGGTCCCAATGTTGTACTGTCTTCTGCTAAGCATGTTACGTGTGTTAAGGCGATCTACCAGCAGAAACCAACCAAAAACCTTGAGTTTTGGGATACTTTTTGCTTTCCAGAGCCACTTGAATGCCTCATGAACGTCAGTCTCTCTAAAACAGAACGTCAGTCTGCTCCCCAAGTGCACACCGAACATCTTTGCCCTCCAAAATCGTGGTGGAGGAGACATCTAGTAGGAGGGATCTAAGTTCATCATGCGCTTGCACTGAAAGGGGAAGGTGAAAGGCTTCACCAACGTTGGAGGTGGTGTCGGTGTACTAGAGTAGGGGTACCCTAGTATCCCGAACTCGTGCACGGGCAGTTGCAGCACCCCGCGGCAAGGCTTGCCTAGTGACCGCCAAGGTCCTCCGCGGCTCCTTTGGAGCCATCCAAGAATAAAGTATTCAAGGCCCCGGCAAGAGGAGCTTGCCGGGAAGGCCACTCAAGGCACGAAGGAAACAAGACCCCGGCAAGAGGAGCTTGCCGGAAGGCTCGGTGAGCGACAAGCTTCGAAAAGTGCGACAAGGGTTCAGCCGCTGCAAGGCGCTTCGCGGCAGCAACCTCTTCATCTCCGCTCCACTCATCCGCCAACGTGTCGCCACAGGGCTATTCCAGGCATGCGTGTCAAGGGGCTGTGCAGCCAGCG
The DNA here is from genome assembly GCA_021605205.1 of Aegilops longissima. Classification (NCBI taxonomy): domain Eukaryota; kingdom Viridiplantae; phylum Streptophyta; class Magnoliopsida; order Poales; family Poaceae; genus Aegilops; species Aegilops longissima. The sequence goes on along the minus strand of CM038677.1, from coordinate 397,194,022 downwards.
GAGAGCAGCGATAAGCGGCGCTGACAAGAAGGCCATCGTGGCGAACGGTGGCGCTCCTGACGGTCCCTGTTGCACTGTTTAGGCGACATGGACGGGCATTTAATGCCTTTGTCCCTTGCCGTCAGAGTTAGGTAGATTACACTGTACCAAGTAGTTGCACCAACCGCAACTCATTTTCCCATTTTTGCCCTCGTCTACGTTGCCACCTGTGGTGACCCCTTGAGCCTATAAAAGGAGGCCCATGTGCAACGTAGAAAGGGTTCGGCTGGTTCGACTCATTCGAGACTAGAGACACTCAAGCTAGGTTTTGTAGCTCTCATTGCTCCCTAGCAAGAACACAAGATAATCAGACAAGCAGCAGTAGGAGTATTATCTCTCCGGAGAGCTCCGAAGCTGGGTAAACTGCTCGTGTGCATCGCCTCGATCTGCTCTTTGTGCAATCTCCGCCCCCCACCGAACCACAAGGGACTCGGTCCGCCAGGTCCCATAGGTGTTCGTGGGTCACGATCAGCTTCCTCGACATCTTTGGCGCACCAGGTAGGGGGCGTCGAGGCTGTGTAAACCTGATCCGGCGTTCACACGAGCAACAATCTTCATCATCTTCATCAACATGCGATCAAGAAGAAGGCTTGGCGGCAAGAGAGCCGTCGCGTCAAACCCACCACCACCGGAGCCGACGAGTGGTGGGGAAGACGCTGGCGGAGGAACGGGCGTCGTCGAGGGAGCCCACGACGCTGCCAAGTCCAAGGACAAGGCGGCGCAGACCTCGACGTCCGGATACGTACCGCGTCCATCTCAGGAGGCGCGAGACCGACAGCGTCATGGTGCTCGCAGCGCCATACGTTTGTTGGGCCAAGATCGAGCTGGTGGATCCAGAGACGCTCAAGAGCAGCTCGCGCGCCAACAAAGCTGGTGCGAAGGGCACGGTCGCTCGACGGGATATCGCTCCTTCTAATATATTCAAGTCCGAGCACATCCTGCTCCTCGCACCGTTCGCCATTACCGCCCACCACTCAAGCGGAAGCTTTGGCGCGGGCTCAACTGCTCCTGGATTACCCTCCAACGGCTGACAAGGTCGACGAATGGAGGGCAACCATTCAAAGTCTCATCGGCTTTTCCAACGGCGACGTTCGCGGCAACCAAACGCGTCGCTGCCGCGGCGAGACGACAAGGCACGAGCCGGTGGCGGCGAGACCTGTGGGGTGCAACCACCATGCACTCTCCATCCCGGCGGTTAAGATCGCCGACTCGTCGGATCCACCTCGACAGCGACTCCACCGCGTCGCCGGATCCACGAGCTCGCCGTGATCAGCGCCAAGTTCTTCAAGAACGGCAACAAGAAGACGCCGAACCCGCGATCGAAGGCCAAGAGAAGCGCGCGTCAATCCGACAAGCGGCTGGGCCCTCGCTGACGAGCATGCGCCAGGGAACCGGTGACTTGCGTGACGCGGTAGGTTGCCCTGCGCTCACTCGTGAGCTGCGGCAAGTCCAAATGGCCTGCCAAGAAAAATTTCAAGCCGATGTGCGAGAAGTATGATGGCGGGACGATCCATCGGAGTTCCTCAAAGATCTACACCATCGCGGTGCAGGCTGCAGGGGACGAGACGACAAGATCCTCGCCAACTACTTCCGGCGGTACTCAAGCCCAATGTTAGATCTTGGCTCATGCACTTGCGGACAGTTCCATATCCTCTTGGGCAGATCTATGCCATCGGTTTGTCGGCGCCTTCACAAGCGGCCACAAGCCTCATGGCCAAGAGAGTGACCTTCACCGCCGCCCGAAGGAAGGAGAGTCCTCGCAAGTTCATCCAGAGATTCAGCCGTGTGCACTACAACATCCCAGATGTCCACCCTACCGCGGTGATCAGCGCGTTTCATCAGAACGTGCAGAACCGCAGGATGAGGGAGGAGATGGCGATGTGCAAAGTCAAGGACGTCAGTGAGTTGTATGCTTTGGCCGACAAGTGTGCACGTGCTGAGGAAGGAAGAAGACTCCCAGGGGAGAATGCAGAAGCAGGATCTGACAGTGAGGAGACCGCCCCGGCAAAGAAGAGTCGGCGGCGGAACAACCGAAGGAAGAAGAGCAAAGAGGTACTAGTTGTCGAGTAGTCCGGCAACGGAGGTGGCGCCAAGAAGGCCAAGGTTGGCAGCTCCGTCAAGGAGGTTGCCGCTGGCGCCGACTGCAAGCCTGTGGCGGCCGCCGACAAGCAGGACAGCTGCAACAAACAGTACTGCAAGATTCACCGCACCAAGGGCCACGACCTCCAGAGCTGCAAGAAGGTCGAGCAGCTTGTTGAACAGCAGAAGGCTGAGTACGAGCGGCGAGACAAGGAGAAGGCCCAGGAAGGTGCTGGGGGAGTTAGCAAGAAGCGACCCGGCCGGGGAGGACGCCGCGGCAAGGCCAAGTAGCGGCAAGGAGACAGACCTCCCCGCGGCCGTGACAAGGATGAAGACGACGATGACGATGAAGATATGGAGGACGATGAAACTGATGAGCAGGAGTTTCAGAAAGCCACGGAGGTCCTCTGCGTTGACGGTGGTGCTTCTCTGCATACCTCACACCGCCAGCTCAAGCAATGGATGCGGGAGGTTAATGCAGCAGAACCATCCGTAGAGTCACGCAGGCCTTTGAAATGGTCCAGCACGCCTATTATCTTTGATATTGAGGACCACCCTGATCGCATAACTGCGGTCGGGTGCTTGCCGATGTTGGTGTCACCAACTATCCGCAACCTCAAGGTCACCAAGATGCTAGTTGACGGCGGGGCCGGCTTAAACCTGATCTCATCCGCGGTGCTCCAGAAGCTTCAGATCCTCGACAGCGAGCTCAAGAGGCGGCACTTTCCAAGGAATCAACCCAGGAAGGAGCAAGCGAAAGGGAAGATCACGCTGTCGGTAACATTTGGCAGCGAGCTAAACTTCAGATCGAGAGGGTCACGCTCGACGTCGCTGATTTTCCATTGCCCTACAATGGAATACTTTGGCCGTCGGCACTCGCCAAGTTCATGGCAGCCTCTCATTATGCATACAACTTACTCAAGATGCCCGACCCGATAAGTGTCATTTCTGTCCATGGCGACAAGAAGGACGCTCTTATCTGCGCCGACAAGATCTACCGGGAGGCAGCAGCTGCAACAGATAGCAAATCACTTGCCGCTGAAGCTCCCGGGGAGAAGAAGACAACTTTGTCCGGCAAGAGCTCTGATGCCCACTCCGGCAAGCGCACCTCTTTGAGTGCTGCGCTACCGCCGAGGACGCACCATCGAGCTCCACCGCAAGTGCAAGAAGATGATGGCTGCTCCACCAAGACCAAGAGGGTGCTCGCCAAGGAGGACGACACCGGTGGTACCTTCACCATCGTGCCACTCGACCCTAAATAGGAAGGCGCTCGTTGCTTTCTCTCGGGCGAATGTCGACGCGTTTGCATGGCAACCGCCCGACATCCCCAAATGTTCCTGTGAAAGTAATTGAGCACCACCTAGCTGTTCGTCCTCAGCGCGCCCATCAAGCAAAAAGTCGAAAACAGCAAAGGAGCGCCAAGAATTCATAGCAGAAGAAATCAAGAAGTTGGAAGCAGCAGGCCTTGTCAGAGGAGTGCTCCATCCCACGTGGTTGGCCAATCCGGTAGTTGTACGCAAGGAAAATGGGAAATGGAGACTTTGTATTGACTTCACAGATGTTAATAAAGCTTGTCCCAAAGACCCATTTCCCTTGCCACGCATCGACCAGATTGTTGACTCCACGGCTGGATGTGATTTGCTTTCATTTCTTGATGCATATTCACGATATCATCAGATCTTCATGGCAGAAGAAGATGAGGAGAAAACCGCATTCATCACCCCATGTGGCACATACTGCTTTATACGGATGCCTTTTGGGCTAAAGAATGCTGGTTCAACGTTTGCAAGAGTAGTCCATGAAGCTTTTGAGCCGCAAATGCACAGAAATGTAGAAGCCTACATGGATGACATAGTGGTCAAGAGCAAGGACAAAGCAACTCGTTCAAGATTTAGATGAGACCTTTGCAAATCTGCGCAAGATCAACCTCAAGCTCAACCCCGAGAAGTGCGTGTTTGGAGTCCCTTCCGCAAGCTTCTCGGTTCTTCGTGTCTCGAGGGGAATCAAGCCAACTCCGACAAGATCAAGGCCATTGAGCAGATTGAAGCACCAAAGCGCCAAGGATGTACGAAGACTTGCGGTTGCGTGGCTGCTCAAAGAAGTTTATCTCTAGGGTCTGCTGAGCGCCTCGCCATTTTTCAAAATCTTGAAAAGGCAGGTCCAATGAAATGGACTCGAAGCGAGAGGCTGCGCTGCGCAGACTTAAAGAGGTACTGCCCTCCACTCCAATACTTGTCGCACCTAGGCCACAAGAGAAGTTGCTGCTGTATATAGCGGCAACCAATCAAGTGGTTAGTGCTGCATTAGTAGCGGAAAGGGAGGCAGATGATGAGCCGGCAACCAAGGCAGATGCATCCAGCGACAAGCAGGGGGCTTCACCGACGAGCTCTGATCCCGACAAGGACGGATCTGCGCAGGATTGCGAGAAGATGCAGAAAAGGATGGTGCAGCGCCCAGTCTACTTTGTCAGTTCCCTTCTGCAGGGGGCTAGGTCAAGGTACTCTGGTGTGCAGAAACTGCTTTTCGGCCTCCTCATGGCCTCGAGAAAGCTGCGCCATTACTTCCAAGCACACGAGATAACAGTCGTCACTCGCTTTCCGCTGAAGAGGATATTGCAAAATCCAGAAGCAACAGGCAGGATTGTCGAGTGGGCACTGGAATTGTCAAGCTTTGGCCTCAAGTTTGAAAGCACTTCAACTATCCAAAGCAGAGCACTGGCAGAGTTCATAGCAGAATGGACACCGACACAAGATGAAGAAATTCCAGAGACGAGCATCCTCGTCAAGGAGGCAAATAAAGAGTGGCTGATGTATTTTGATGGTGCCTTCTCGCTGCAAGGCGCCGGTGCCGGCGTGCTGCTTATCGCACCCACCGGAGAGCACCTCAAGTACATAGTACAAATGCACTTTCCCAAGGAGCAAGCAACAAATAATACTGCAGAGTATGAAGGTTTGCTTGCCGGTCTCAGAATTGCAGTAGACCTTGGGATCAAGAAGCTCATTGTCAGGGGTGACTCGCAGCTTGTCGTCCGCCAAGTAAACAAAGATTATCAGAGTCCGTTGATGGAAGCCTACGTTGATGAAGTGAGAAAGCTAGAAGAACACTTTGACGGCCTACAAATGGAACATGTTCCGAGAGCTCGTAATGATATTGCTTGATGGCTCGTCAAAGTGCGCCAGACTCAAGTTACTGTGGAACCAGGAATTTTGTGCTCAAGCTGACTCAACCAACTGTAATGCCATCAATCGGACAGAACAAGAAGAGGAAGTTGATCTCGGTGACTATTTCCGCGGAGGTTCCCAAGACGCCGCCTGAAGGTCCCCAAGTTCAACACTAAAACTGCCGAGGAGCAGTGCTCCGACAAACCCTGTGGTTTGTTTCGCTGAAGCGACGCCCCAACAAGTTTTGCTTCGCAAGCTTGCCGGGATCATCAAGCTCGGCTGAGCCGCAGTGTTCTTGCCGTAGAAGCTGATGTTCCAGAGCGCAGATTTGCCTTTAGCCCTTGTTGTCGAGCCGCAAGCTCCAACATGGGCACACAAATCATCCATTTCCTTGACAGAGAACTTCCCAAGAGCAAGAAGAAGCGGAAAGAGTAGCCCGGCAGTCAAGTACGTACCAGTTTGTCGACAACACGCTGCATGTAAGAAGACTCAACGGTGTGAAATTGAAGTGTATTCACCGGGAAGATGGACGAGCTGTTGGCGAGATACACGGAGGCATATGTGGTCACCACATTGGCGCAAGAGCACTTACCGCAAAGCTTTCCGGCAAGGTTTCTTCCGCCGACAGCCCTCCGGATGCAATCGCACAAGTAACCAAGTGTGAAGCGTGCTGGCCCATTCCAAACAGATACACCAGCCAGCTCAAGCTCTCCGACGATCCCTTTATCCCGCCATTTTGGTCCTGGGGTTCGACATCCTCGGCCCCTTTCCCCGAAGCTGTCGGGGCTTTGAGTACTTGTACGCTGTAATCGACAAGTTCACAAAGTGGCCGGAAGTGGAAGCATGAGGAAGGTGACGCACGGTCGCCGATCAAGTTCTTCAGTCAATTGTTTGCCGCTTTGGGATTCCTAACCGGATCATCACCGACAATGGCACCCAATTCATGAGTCGCACCTTCATGCAAGACGCCCAAGATCTTGGCGCCAAGGTCCGCTTCGCTTCATTGCTCACCCGAGAAGCAACGGTCAAGCGGAGAGGGCAAATGCTGAAGTGCTGCGAGGACTCAAGACCGTAACTTTCGACAGCTGCGCAAGTGCGGAAGGAACTGGATTGAGGAGCTGCCGATGGTTCTTTGGTCGATCAGACGACACCAAATCGAGCCACCGCCGACACCTTTCGCCTAGTCTATGGAGCAGAGGCAGTTCTCCCCACGGAACTCAGATACGGGTCACCTCGAGTACTCGCTATGATGAGTTTGAGCAAGAGCAGCTGCGACAAGATGACACGCTGCTCCTCGAGGAGGATCGTCTTCAGTCGCAGACGAGCTGCTCGTTATCAAAGAAGCTTTGCGCCGCTACCATAGCCGCAAAGTTAGTGCCAGAAGTTTCGAGGAAGGCGACCTTGTTCTTCGGCGTGTTCAATCAGCCAAGAATTCCAACAAGTTGACGCCAAAGTGGGAAGGCCCTTATCGGGTGAAACGAGTCACTAGGCCCGGCGCTGTCCGCCTTGAGACCGAAGATGGCATTCCGGTGAGCAACTCCTGGAACATTGAGCATCTTCATAAGTTTTACCCATAGGGCGCGGTTGCCGGAACCTGTTCCGGCAACCACCTTTTGTACAAGTCTTGCCGATGTTGCATGTAATCCTTTGTACAAAGCCGGGCGCAGACCCCGTGCATCAGTAAAGCTCATGTGTTGCGCACAACTTGTCAATTTCATGCTTTCACCATCAATTTGCATGTGTTATCTGACATTTTGTGCAGCATCCACACCCGGTAAGCAGTAACGAGCCACGAGGCTCCATAACTTTATTTTCTCTTCTTTCTTCTCAAAATAAAGGAAGGTTCCTTCGCCCACAAGTTAGCCGGGGGGGAAGGAGAAGATAACGGTGTGGACCGCCAAGCGTCGCTCGAGGAAGTTTCGCCTTACCGGGAAGCAAGCAACAGAAAAGCTAAGTTGCTAAAGTTTGAACAATCAGCTTTTTAAATTTTAAGTTATCTTCCTCGAACGATAGTACTTTGTATGGAAAACCTGTGCGCGGAGGAACCAACTCGTAGTTAGTTTGCGCCCTTACTTTGTTTCGAGTCCGCTCAACAACTTAAGTGAGCTGCAACTAGTTGCATAAGGTTGCTTGTCGGGCGGCACCGCCAAGAAGGCTTGATGTTCGCACTCAACGCCATGCAAAGGTGCCGCACCGACAAGTTCCCTAAAAGCGTAGGGCACAAACATACAAAGGAAGGAATCAAGTAAAGGAAATAACATTGCAATCATGCGTAAGATAGAGTATATTACAAATTAACTTGTCGCAGATCTAATAAATTGTTCTCCAAAACATGATCAACATCGACAAAGGAAAGATAAATCCGGCGGCCTAGTCTACGCGGTCGCCATCGACCCTCTTGACCCCGCTCACCCTATCCACAATGGGTGCGACAAGGGCCTTGAGCGCTTCAACGTCAGCAGACGGCGGCAAGGACTTGAGGACGTTGGCAAAGCTGACGCCTGGATTGCGGAAGGCCACCTTCATCAGCACCTTCTGAAGAGCCCCTGCACAGATTTGGCGCGACTCGTCGGCCAGCTGCTTTGGGATCTCTTCCGGAGTCACTGGAGAGCCGCCACCACGCCTTGAAGAACAGTGAGCATGGCACCTGGGTTGAGATGCTCGTCGGTGGAGTACCGAGATCCACCATCCCCAGCTCCATCGCCTCCTTGTCGATGGCGGCGGCAGATCCACAAGACCCTCGGTCCAAAGGCATCACATTCTCTTTGAAGGTGTTATGGGCGGTCGTGGCATTTGCCGCAGCTCCTCGCTGGCCTTGATCTTCTCCAACAGGCCCGCTTCCCGCCTCCTTGGCGCCGCCCAGCGTCTCCACTGTGGTGGTCGGCTTCAGCTCAAGATCCGCCTTGGAGTCCTTGGCGGCGTCGAGCTCCTTGATCCTCTCAGCGAGACGGCCTGCAACTCGCCAAGAGTGTAGGCGCCCTTCTCGCCAGTGCTTCAAAGAAGCGACCTCCTCGCCGCTCTTCCGGAGGGTGGCCTCCACCGCGCCACCTCGCCTCCAGCTCCTTCTTGGCGGCCCGGCAGCTGCGGCGACGCCCTTTGCTTCCTTGAGTGCTCCGCCAATTGATTGCTGCGCTGCAAGATCTTCCTCAGAGCTGCCGAGGTTGATCTTCCGCTGCGCCACTCACCTTCTTGCGCAGACGGTTTCCGCTGGCAAGTTTTGCTGCTCTCGACCTCAGCCTTCTCAAGGATGAAGGCCTGTGCGCGCTTCGGAGAGTTGCTCCGCGCTCGCACGCCCGGAGGGTTTCTTGGTTGGCGCGCCAGAGCTCTTCTGCGCGTTTCTCCATGTCAGCTCCCGCCCTCGCGACAAGTGCTTCCCGGGACTCCAGTTTGGCTTGTCGGGCGCGGTAGAGCGACATCAGCTTCTTCAGAACTGCTCCTCCTCGACTCGCCACATCGCTGCTTGGCGCCACAACCAGCGACAGCCCAACGGAGGCGAGCAGCTCTTCGTCAAAGGTCTCCCCTTCGACCGCGCCACGAGCTCGACGCCTGTGGAGCTTGATGAAGACACCGTCGCCGCCTTCGATAGGCGCCAGTCTGGGCTCTTCGAGCCCGACGCGCCGGTGGCGGAGGGCTCGGCGGTCGGCGAAGCGCCTGGCGCTCCTGCGACCTCGTGGTCGCCAAGACGATCGCTGCATTCTCCCAGCCTTTGCGGCGGCAGCCTTGGCGGCCTCCTCGCCGGCGGACCCATCGGCGCCAGCCTCTTCCTCCATGGTGGCGGCGTTGTCAGTGTTGCCGCGCGCGTCCTCCTCGCCGACGACCTCAGTCTCCATCGGTTCTCCGGTAGATGGATCTGACGATCAGAAAAAGAAAGAACAGTCAAGCAAATGTTCGAAAAGAAGAACAGAAGAAAAAAGAACCCAAGGGAAATTGACACGCAAAAGGGTTACCTGCGATGGGATCTGTGGCCGCGGTCTCCACCACCGAAGGATCGCTGGTGCTGCCCCTTGTCGGAGAAACATCCCTTGTCGGAGAGGCCTCCCTTGCCGGAGAGCGCTCCCTTGGCGGAGAATTCTCCCTTGGAGGCGAGTTGAAGGCATGTAACTTGGGAGTGACTTCCGGGCCCTCCTGATGAGGCTGCTCTGCTCCTACACAAATCAACAAGTCAGATATAAGTAAAGAAGGAGCACCCATGCACACCTAACCGTAAGAAATAAACCAAATACTTACGCCAGGCCGGGGCTGCTCGAGGAAGGATTGCCGGATCCGCAAGGGGTCTTGACGCTACCGCCGCCACGGGGATCGTCTTCGATGACAACCACCGGAGTCTTGGCTCTCTTTGACGCTCTCTGAGCCAGTGTCCTGAAAAAGGAAAGAGTTCAGAATGATGCAAATAAGATACAAGACAAAGCAGCAAATTGAAGAATCACAAGTAACAGCGACAAGATCTTACTCTTCTTCTTCTTCCTGAGCCGAGAGCAGAGAAGTCGAATTCCGCTCCGCCCGGCGACGGGCTGGAAGAGTAGGCTCCTCGGACGCTTGGCGGGTGCGGGAGCCGTGGTCCTGTAAGGCCCCGCCCAGCTTGTCTTGTGGCGGCGTGAGGCGCCCGCTGGCAATGAGCTTGCCGCTGTGGAGCGATCGCGGGCGAGACGGCTGTTGGTCTGCCCGCCGCCCGCCACTTCCCCGGTCTTGCGGAGGCGCTTCTTGGCGGGCCGCTGGCTCCTCCCGCTGCAAGCTACCAAGGTGGAGGGGCGCCCGGCAGGCTCGCTCGGCTCAGCTTCAGCTCGGCTGCTCCTCCGTGCCGGCAAGCTCCTCTCGGTCGGCAAGGCTTGCCGCCTCGCGCCTCGCCTCCTCCACGGTGAACCCGATTCACCAGCCGCAGCAGCTTCCGCCGCCTCCAGCCTGGTGGCGGCGCGTTGCAGCTTCGGCGCCGGTGGTGTCGCGGGTGAGCCACTTACCGCTTCGTCGGCGCGGATCGGCACTTCTTCCAAGTTGTCGAAGAACTGCTGCACGACGTCGTCGGCGGGTTTTGCTGTTGGAACGATCCCATGGGAATCGCTGACAACGGCATCATCGCATCTAATGCGGTCAAGCGAAGAGTTGTTGCACAAAGGAACGACCCCTCGGCAACATGAACCACTCGGGGTGATCTGGTCGTGCTTGAACAGCTCCAAAGAGCATCGCATCCAACTCCAAGATGCTGAAATTCCGTTGAGGCCCGGCGCAGCCTCATGATGTCCGCCGCATTTTGAAACTCCCAAGTAGGCCTCCTCCTCTCCTTCAAGGGCGCAATGCGGCGGCGAAGGAAATCCGCGCCAACAGCACCTACAGTGAGTCCGGCATGCCCGAGGCGCAAGATCCGGTCACGGCGATCTTCAACCCGCATCCTCCGTGCCAAGTTACTCCAATCGTTGTCGCGACTATGGGAGTTTGGCGCTGGGCGTGAAGGGCTGCGGTTCTCCTCGATGATCCAACACCAATCGGCTCTCCACCTCCCACTTGCTGCGGAGCTCTCCTTCCAGATATGCTTCTTTCTTGCCGATCCCGGAGATCCAAGCAATCCCTCCGCAAGTGGCTCTCTCTCTCAACGCGGGCATGAAGAAGTGGCGGAAGAGGGCTACATTTGGGTGGATTCGACAAAGTTTTCGCAAAGGTGTGCGAAACCGCCATGGTCGAGGACGACATTGGGGTGAAATCAAGGAGGCGAAGACCGTAGGTGTTCATGATATCGCAAAAGAATTGAAAAGGCGGCAAAGCCCGCAGATAATAAGAGCGCCAAGAAGGATACCCGGCGAAACCTTCTCGATGCGGCGGCGGAGATCACCTCGCGCTGGGTGCGCCTGCGTCTCCGTCGACTGTAAGAGGTAGTACCCTCCTCAGCTCCTTTGCGCCGAGCTGGGGTCAAGGTGGCCCGCCTTTCGCGCAGGCCATGAGCTTGCGCCGCGGCCGACTTCACGCCCTTCCCTTGTCGGCTTTGAGCCATGGTGGAGGAGGGACGGCGTTGATGGCGATGGGGGCGGGCGCGCCGCTCTTCGGACTTGAGAAGAAGGGGAGCGCGGTGGTTTTGAGATGTGACAACAATGGCAAGGTGGGCGCCCTGCCCCTGCTTCCCCGCTTATAAGGAGGGAGAGGGCGGACGCCCGCTTCCAATTAAAGAAATCCCCACTATCTCTCCCACGACGCCACGCTCGGCGCGTGTTGTTCGTGGGGACGTGGTGGGTCCGGGCAGTAACGGCGTGATCTAGGCCAGCGTGTCTGCAGACTGCTTTTGGGCCCGCCCAACAGAGCTCGGCGCCTGTATGGCCCGAGCCGGGCTCTGCCGGTGTACTAGAGTAGGGTACCCTAGTATCCCGAACTCGCACGGGCAGTTGCAGCACCTCGCGGCAAGGCTTGCCTAGTGACCGCTAAGGTCCTCCGGCGCCTTTGGAGCCATCCAAGAATAAAGATTCAAGGCCCGGCAAGAGGAGCTTGCCGGGAAGGCCACTCAAGGCACGGCGAAACAAGACCCGACAAGAGGAGCTTGCCGGAAGGCCACTCAAGGCACGAAGGAAACAAGACCCCGACAAGAGGAGCTTGCCGGGAAGGCTCGGTGAGCGACAGGCTTCCGAGTGCGACAAGAGTTCAGCCGCGGCAAGGCGCTTGCGCGGCAGCAACCTCTCTTCATCTCCGCCCAGCTCATCCGCCAACGTGTCGCCATTGGGCTATTCTGCATCGCGTGTCAAGGGCTATGCAGCCAGCGGAGAGCAGCGATAAGCGGCGCCGACAAGAAGGCCATCGTGGCTAACGGTGGCGCCCTGACGGTCCTCACAGCCTGTTTAGGCGACATGGACGGGCATTTAATGCCTTTGTCCCTTGCCGTCAGAGTTAGGTAGATTACACTGTATCAAGTAGTTGCACCAACCGCAACTCTTTTTCCCATTTTGCCCTCGCTTCACGCTTGCACTGTGGTGACCCCTTGAGCCTATAAAAGGAGGCCCATGTGCAACGAGAAAGGGTTCGCTGGTTCGACTCATTCGAGACTAGAGACACTCAAGCTAGGTTTTGTAGCTCTCATTGCTCCCTAGCAAGAACACAAGATAATCGACAAGCAGCAGAGGAGTATTATCTCTCCGGAGAGCTCGAAGCTGGGTAAACTGCTCGTGTGCATCGCCTCGATCTGCTCTTTGTGCAATCTCCGCCCCCCACCGAACCACAAGGGACTCGGTCCGCCAGGTCCCATAGGTGTTCGTGGGTCACGATCAGCTTCCTCGACAGGTGGTAAGCATCACACGGACTGAGGCATCTTGTTTCTTGGTGTATGAGAACGCCCTAGGGAATTTTTCTTCCAAAATCTGGCTATTCCAGTCATCTTTCCAGAAGAGGGCAATCTCTCCTCCTCGGGTTTGAACCTTAGTCACACCTCGATAAATTGGCATGAGCTTCACCAGTTCCCTCCACCAGAATGAACCGCAGGTGGGTGCGGCATGTGGGGTCGTGTCCATGTAGTAGGTATCCCACACTAATCTGACCCGGGGTATATCCAGCTGGTTGTAGAATTTATGTAGCAACTTGAGTAGCAGCGCATAATTTTGAATTTTGAGATTGAGAACCCCCAGGACACCTTTCTCTTTGGGGCGGCAAACCATATCCCATGCAGCCAAAGAATTACATTTGTCTCCATCACCCTTTTCTTTATCCAGAGACAATGACATCGTATCTTGTCCAGCTGCTCAATGATTTGGGGGGAGACAAAGAACCCCCATTGGGTATATGGCCAGGGATGTGACCAGCGAGTTCATTAGGGCCAATTTGCCTGCGTAGGACATCAAGGACATGGCGGCCGTAATTTTGCCCTCAGCTTTGCAAACCCAAGGAGTCATGTCGAGAACAGTAGCTTTAGTAGTCCCAAGGGGCAGGCCAAGATAGGTGAACGGCATGCTCGCTGTGGTGCACCCGAAAATAGTTGCAATTTCATGGCATTTGTCAGCAGGGGTATTTATCGGGATCAATGTCGACTTGGAAAAGTTGATGTGGAGGCCTACAGAGGCGGCATAATCCGTAAGGATAGATTTCATGCATGTAGCTTGGTCTCTGCATGCTGGCATGATGATGATCGTGTCATCAGCGTATTGGATCACCAGGTAGTTGGTTGTCTCAATTGAGGGAATAGGCAGTTGCAACAAGTTAGCTGCTAGGGCCTCGTTTATGGCAGTTTGAAGGAGGTCAGCCGCCAAAATAAAGATGAGAGGGGAGAGGGGATCTCCTTGTCTAATGATAACCCACAAGTATAGGGGATCAATTGTAGCCTCTTTCGATAAGTAAGAGTGTCGAACCCAACGAGGAGCTAAAGGTAGGACAAATATTCCCTCAAGTTCTATCGACCACCGATACAACTCTACGCACACTTATTGTTCGCTTTACCTAGAACAAGTATGAAACTAGAAGTACTTTGTAGGTGTTGTTGGATAGGTTTGCAAGATAATAAAGAACGCTTAAATAAAAAATTAGGGGCTGCTTAGATAAAGACACAATAAAGTTAGTATAGCGAGTGTGGAAAAGTGGTGGTAGGAGTTGCGAAATTGTCCCTAAGCAATTGACTACTTTACTAGACTGATAGCAAGTTTTATGTGGGAGAGGCCACTGCTAGCATGTCATCCCTGACTTGGAATTCTATGCACTTATGATTGGAGCTATTAGCAAGCATCCGCAACTACTAACGTTCATTAAGGTAAAACCCAACCATAGCATTAAGATATATTGGTCCCCCTTCAATCCCGTATGCATCAATTTCTATGCTAGGTTGAAGCTTCTGTAACTCTTGCCCTCCAATACATAGTCCTATCAACGTACAACTAACCCTATGGTGTGATCCACGTGCGCCCTCACATGATGGGCACCAAAGGACAGCAACATAACCACAAGCAAATTAAACCAATCATAGCAATTCACCAATTACCGATAGGACACCGAAAATCTACTCAGACATCATAGGATGGCAACACATCATTGGATAATAATATGAAGCACAAAGCACCATGTTCAAGTAGAGGGTACAGCGGGTTGCGGGAGAGTGGACCGCTGTAGATAGATGGGGGAATGTGATGAAGATGTTTGTGAAGATGACGGAGGTGCTGGTGTAGATTGTGGTGACGATGATGGCCCCGGCGGCGTTCCGGCGCCACCGGGAGAGAGGGGGAGAGAGAGCCCCTTCTTCTTCTTCTTCTTCTTCTTCTTCCTTGACCTTCCCCCTAGATGGGAGAAGGGTTTCCCCTCTGGTCCATGGCCTTCATGGCGGCGGAGGGGCGAGAGACCCTCCGAGATTGGATCTGTCTCTCTGTTTCCTTCTGTTTCTGCGCTCCCTGATTCTGCCCTTTCACCGTTTCTTAAATTATCGGAGATCCGTAACTCCGATTGGGCTGAAATTTGGACACGATTTTTATCCGGATATTGGCTTTCTTGCGGCGAAGAAGGGCACCAACCGCCTTTACGGGTGGCTACAAGGGCCCAGGGCGCTACCGACTGGGCGCCTCACCCTCGTGGGCCCTCGGGCATCATGTCGCTGATTCCACTTCCCAAAATTCACATATATTCCAAAAAAAAATCTCCGTCAGTTTTTATCCCGTTTGGACTCCGTTTGATATGGATTTTCTATGAAACAAAAAAACATGCAACAAACAGGAAGTGGCACTAGGCACTGGATCAATATGCTAGTCCCAAAAATAGTTTAAAACGTTGTCAAAAGTATGTAAAAGTTGTAGAATATTGGCATGGAACAATCAAAAATTATAGATACGATGGAGACGTATCAGCGTCCCCAAGCTTAAATCCTGCTCGTCCTCGAGTAGGTAAATGATAAAAAACATAATTTTTGATGTGGAATGCTATCTAGCATAATCTTGATCATGTAATCTAATCATGGCATGAATATTTAAGACACGACTGATTCAAAGCAATAGTCTATCATTTGACATTAAGACAATAATACTTCAAGCATACTAATAAAGCAATCATGTCTTTTCAAAATAACATGGCCAAAGAAAGTTATCCCTACAAAATCATATGGTATGGCTATGCTCCATCTTCATCACACAAAATATTCAAATCATGCACAACCCCAATGACAAGCCAAACAATTGTTTCATACTTTTGATGTTCTCAAACCTTTTCAACTTTCACGCAATACATGAGTGTGAGCCATGGATATAGCACTATAGGTGGAATAGAATATGATGATGGAGGTTGTGTGGAGAAGTCAAAAAGGGAGAAAGTCTCACATCGACACGGCTAATCAACGGGCTATGGAGATGCCCATCTATTGATGTCAATGCGAGGAGTAGGGATTGCCATGCAACGGATGCACTAAGATCTATAAGTGTATGAAAGCTCAAACTGGAAACTAAGTGGGTGTGCATCCAACTTGCTTGCTCATGAAGACCTCTGGCATTTGAGGAAGCCCATCATCGGAATATACAAGCCAAGTTCTATAATGAAAATTCCCACTATTATTTGAAAGCAATAACTCAAGAGACTCTCTATATGAAGAACATGGTGCTACTTTGAAGCACAAGTGTGGTAAAAGGATAGTAGCATTGCCCCTTCTCTCTTTTTCCCTCATTTTTTTTGTTTTTTTGGTGGGCTTATTTGGCCTATTTTATTTTTTTGTGGGCTTCTTTGGCCTCTTTTATTTATTCATTTATTTATTTAAAGTCTAGAGTCTCATCCCGACTTGTGGGGGAAACATAGTCTCCATCACCCTTTCCTCACTAGGGCAATGCTCTAATAGTGATGATCATCATACTTTTATTTACTGACAAATCAATATTACAACTCGATGTCTAGAACAAAGTATGACTCTATATGAATGCCTCTGGCAGTGTACTAGGATGTGCGCTGATCTAGCATAGCAAAGATATCAAAAAACGGACAAGGCATGAAAATATCATGCTAGCTATCTTACGATCATGCAAAGCAATATGACAATGAATGCTCAAGTCATGTATATGAAGATGATGGAAGTTGCATGGCAATATATCTCAGAATGGCTATGGAAATGCCATGATAGGTAGGTATGGTGGCTGTTTTGAGGAAGATATAATGAGGCTTATGTGTGATAGAGCGTATCGTATTACAGGGTTTGGGTGCACCGGCGAAGTTTGCACCAACTCTCGAGGTGAGAAAGGGCAATGCACAATACCGAAGAGGCTAGCAATGATGGAAGGGTGAGAGTGCGTATAATCTATGGACTCAACATTAGTCATAAAGAACTCACATACTTATTGCAAAAATCTATTAGGCATCAAAACAAAGTACTACATGCATGCTCCTAGGGGGATAGATTGGTAGGAAAAGACCATCGCTCGTCCCCGACCGCCACTCATAAGGAATACAATCAATAAATACCTCATGCTCCAACTTCGTTACATAACGGTTCACCATACGTGCATGCTACGGGAATCACAAACTTCAACACAAGTATTTCTACAATCCACAACTACCCACTATCACCATCTTTATATCGCAAAACTATTGCAAGGAATCAAACATATCATATTCAGTGATCTACAAGTTTTATGTAGGATTTTATGACTAACCATGTGAATGACCAATTCCTGTCAACTCTCTAAATAGATATAAGTGAAGCAAGAGAGTTTAATTCTTTCTATAAAAGATATGCCCACGCTCTAACAAATATAAAAAGTGAAGCAAAAGAGCATTCTACAAATGGCGGTTTTCTATGTGTAGGGAAACATGCAATCCATACTTCAATTGATATAAGTGAAGCACATGAAGCATTCTATAAAGCCATACTCAAAAGATATAAGTGAAGTACAATGAGCATTCTATAAATCAACCATGGACTATCTCAAACCAGCATGGTGCATAAATGAAAAGTGAAAACTAAATGTAAAAGACACTCCAAGATTTGCACATATCACATGAACGAAACGAATCTGAAAACATACCGATACTTGTTGAAGAAAGATGGGATGCCTTCCAGGGCATCCCCAAGCTTAGAAGCTTGAGTATCCCTAAATATTTACTTCAGGTGCCTTGGGCATCCCCAAGCTTGAGCTCTTGCCTCTCCTCCTTCTCCTCATATCGAGACCTCCTCGATCTTTGATCACTTCATCCACACAAAACTCAACAAAAAGCTCGGTAAGAGCCATTAGTATAATAAAGCAAATCACTACTCTAAGTACTGTTGAAAACCCATTAATATTTTGTTTTTGCATTTTAGCTACTGTAATATAACTTTTCCATGGCTTAATCCACTGATAGAAATCGATAGTTTCATCAAAACAAGCAAACAATGCATCAAAAGAGAATCTGTCTTAAACAGGACAGTCTGTAGTAATCTGAACATTCACCATACTTCTGATACTCCAAAAATTCTGACAAAATTAGGAAAAATAAACAATTTGTATATAAAGACAGTGCAAAAAGTTTCAGAACCGTTTGACATTCCAGTAAAAAATGCAAAATCGCGCACTACAGACAAAGTTTCTGTTTTGCACCACACAAACCAACAAGCAATGTAAACATCCTAAAGGCAAATCTTGGCACATTATTTTTATGATACAATGGATTTGTACAAGGGTATAACTATTTTTGTTGAAAATTTGCTGTAATCAAGATTCACAAAGTTTCCGTGAGCATGAACAAAGTTCAAGGAGCTCCCCCACTTCAACAATGCTTGTCTCTCTCACTTTCTCTTTCCTTTTTGAAAAGTTTTGGGTTCCCCTCTTTATTTTTTTTGTTTTTAAACTTTATAAAAGCACTCAACAGAAATAAATGACTCTCTAAAACTTCCGGGTTGTCTCCCTGGCAGCGCTATCTTTAAAGCCATTAAGCTAGGCATATAGTGCTCAAGTAATGGATCCACCCGGATCCCAAGGTATATCAAAGCCAATTTTAATTAACAATGATTTGAAATTTAGTAGTGAGCACAAAGCAACATATATCATTCAACTACGAAGTCTAACTCTCTTCCTATGCATTGGCATGTCATAAAAGAACAATTCATGCACACAAAGTAAAGGCCAATACATAGCATAAGCAGTTTCTTGCAATTTTATCGTGTGGGAAACATAGAGAGGTGGAGATATAGTTCCTCTCTCATAATAATTGCAAGTAGGAGCAGCAAGCACATGCATATTATATCTATCAAAATCATCATGTGTAGTAGTAAAACGCAACCCATCAATATAATCCTTAATAAGGGCAAACTTCTCCGATATAGTGTAGTCGGGAGAATTCAAAAAGATAATAGGACTATCATGCGTGGGTGCAATAGCAACAATTTCATGTTTAACATAAGGAACTATAGCAAGTTCATCTCCATAAGCATAATTCATATTGGCATCTTGGCCATAAGTATAGCAAGCATCATCAAAAAGGGATATTTCAAAAGAATCAACGGGATCATAACAATCATCATAGCATTCATCCTTCGGTAAATTCGAAGGACAATTAAACAATGTATGGGATAAAGAGTTACTCTCATTAGATGGTGGGAACGGGTGATCAATCCGCTCTTCCTCCTTTTGTTCTTCGCTCTCCTCCTCATCTTTTTCATCCAATGAGCTCACAATGTCATTAATTTCTTCTTCCATAGACTCTTGCAAAATATTAGTCTCTTCTTGGACAGCGGAGAATCTCTCAGTAAATTCATCAATATCGGAATTGAATTCATAATTATCATAGCAATATTTAAGTATAGCAAAATTTTCAGGTCTATAAACTGTTGGAAATATGCCCTAGAGGCAATAATAAAATGGTTATTATTATATTTCTTTGTTCATGATAATAGTCTATTATTCATGCTATAATTGTGTTATCCGGAAATCGTAATACACGTGTGAATAAATAGACCACAACGTGTCCCTAGTGAGCCTCTAGTTGACTAACTCATTGATCAACAGATAGTCATGGTTTCCTGACTATGGACATTGGATGTCATTGATAACGGGATCACATCATTGGGAGAATGATGTGATGGACAAGACCCAATCCTAAGCATAGCTCAAAGATCGTGTAGTTTGTTTAGCTAGAGCTTTTCCAAATGTCAAGTATCATTTCCTTAGACCATGAGATTGTGCAACTCTCGGATACCGTAGGAGTGCTTTGGGTGTGCCAAACGTCACAACGAGCTGGGTGACTATAAAGGAACACTACGGGTATCTCCAAAAGTGTCTCTGGGTTGGCACGAATCGAGATCGGATTTGTCACCCATATGACGGAGAGGTATCTCTGGGCCCACTTGGTAATGCATCATCATAATGAGCTCAATGTGACCAAGTGTCCGGTCACGGATCATGCATTACAGTACGATAAAGTGACTTGCCGGTAACGAGATTAAACGAGGTATTGGGATACCGACGATCGAATCTCGGGCAAGTAACGTACCGATTAACAAAGGGAATTGTATACGAAGTTACTTGAATCCTCGACATCGTGGTTCATCCGATGAGATCATCGAGGAGCATGTGGGAGCCAACATGGGTATCCAGATCCCGCTGTTGGTTATTGACCGGAGAAGCGTCTCGATCATGTCTGCATGTCTCCCGAACCCGTAGGGTCTACACACTTAAGGTTCGGTGACACTAGGGTTGTAGAGATATGAGTATGCAGTAAACTGAAAGTTGTTTGGAGTCCCGGATGAGATCCCGGACGTCACGAGGAGTTCCGGAATGGTCCGGAGGTAAAGAATTATATATAGGAAGTCAGGTTTCGGCCATCGGGAAAGTTTCGGGGGTCACCGGTGAAAGTGCTAGTTATCGACTAGAGGGGGGGGGGGTGAATAGGCGATTTTTATGAAAGTCTTCTAAACGTGGAAGTTTCGAAGACAGACAATAGAATTGCCCTAATTGATATGCAGCGGAAGATAAACTACAACAAGCAAACCATAGTCAAGTATGCTGTAATGTGAAAGTACAAAGACTAATAGCAGCTGAGTAGTAAGGATCAGGATGGAAGATAGTATGAAGCCAACCAACTATAGTAGTCAAGCAATGAAGTCAAACAGTATGACAAAGTGCAATGACTTCACGAAGACAAACTCGAGTAAAGGAAGGAGAGGATAGAACCAATCACTTGTTGAAGACATAGGATTTGTTGGACCAGCCCAGATTCTTTGGACAACTGTGACGTCCAGTTAGGGAGGCTGAGATTCAACTTAGAAGACCACGTCTTCACCTTATTCCCTTGAGCTAAGGACACAGTCCTCCCCAATCACTCTGGTAAGTCTTCAAGGTAGACTTCCAAACCTTCACAGACTTCGCTCACCGCGATCCACAATGACTCTTGGATGCTCATAACGCGACGCCTAACCGGATGGAGGATTCACAGTCCTCAAGTGTAATAAGTCTTCAGTCACGCAGAGCAGAAAGACTTCAAAGTGATGCCTAACACTCTTTGGCTGTGGTGTTTGGGCTTTGTCCTCGCAAGGATTTCTCTCTCAAAGGCTTCGAGGTGGGTTGCTCTCAAACGACAAAAGCCGTGCACTAACTCGAGCAGCCACCTATTTATGGTGTAGGGGTGGGCTATTTATAGCCACTAGGCAACCCGACCGATATGTCCGAAATGACCCTGGTCACTCAGAACCGACACGTGTTCCAACGGTCGATTTGAACACACACGACAACTTTACTTGGGCTACAAGCAAAGTGACTCATCCAGCTCTGGATAAGATTTGCTCTCATTGTCTTTGCTCAAGACATAGGATTTGGGTTGAGCATCATTCAGTCATTTCGACTTTGTTCACTTGGACCCCACTTAACAAAGACGGTGGTTCCTATGACTCAACACAAGAAGAAACAGGAAACAACGAAATGACACGATCTTCGCTCCATAGTCTTCACTCAATGTCTTCTCTTGTCATAGTCTTCAATATGAATACCTTCATATACCACCATTGTCTTCAATGTCTTCATACATTTTAGGGTCATCTCCGGTAGGTAAGCAGAATCAATGAGGGACACTACTGTGTTATCCTACAATTCTCACAAACACATTAGTCCTCAACCAAATTTGTCATCAATACTCCAAAACCAACTAGGGGTGGCACTAGATGCACTTACAATCTCCCCTTTTGGTGATTGATGACAAACTGGTTGAAGTTTTCAACGGGGATAAAATATGTGAAATTGTAAAGGATAGGGTACTGTCTCCATAAGTGGCAAGGGCTCCCCCTGAAGATGTGCATATAAGTAATTTGCTTTTGGAATGGAAATGCACATGGCAGGTTGTACTTGTGGAGATCCTCTTCAACTTATGAAGATAATTCATCATGCATGAAATGATATAACTAAGAGAATGACATGCATAATGAAAAATGGAGGTCTGCAGAATGATCTAAGTGCGAAAGTTATCATCGCACATGCGGAATTTATCATCGCATCACAGAAAGGCAAATAAGTAGCAGCCGACCATCGAGTTTAAGTGTTACAACTCAAAGAACCAAATGTATCAAAAATGAGAGTTGTGAACTCTAGGCAAAATATAAAGCAACCGCCCATATGAACCCGCTTGAAGACTATCAAACTCATATGCTTCTCCCCCTTTTGTCAGTAAGGACCAAAAAGGTATGAAGACATAGAGCATCTACTCGCTTTCATCAGGAGAAGGTGAAGCAGCAGGGTTGACGTTGTTGTTTGGCGGTGTAGACGAACTTGGTGCAGTGTCGATGCATGCAGAAGTAGGGAGCGGTGAAGTAGCATCGGCTTCATCATCGATCACTCTGGCATTCACAGTTGCCGTGGAGGAAGAATAGTCAGAGTCTTCAAGGGATGGAGTTCGACGCAGGACAGCATTCCGTGGAGGAGTGGAGTCAAACTGGAATCTTTCCGTGAAGCCATCGTCTTGAAGATCTCGCTTGAAAGATCGAGCAGTGTCAAACTCTTCCATGATCGATTTACGTGTCTCGTGAGTGACAAAAGCATTCTTGGTGGCAAGATTTCGAATGCGATTGACATCCACCAAGAGGCTTTGCATCTGTCGCTTGAGCCAATAGTGATGCTTATCTTGTTTCTGATGCAGTGCCACAAGAAGTTCTCGGTCATTGAGGACACGAGAGCGCTTCTGAGGCCTTTGGGCTATTGTTCTCTCAGTAGCTTCAGTTTGCGCACGGTGAGGCATACGAGTGTTGCCAGCCATTGGATAGACACGAGATACTGCTTGGATGCCTTCCATGGGTTGAGAGAAGCTGTGGTGATCTGCATTTTGAAGACAAAGTGGCGTTTTGGCAGGCTCATGGTATATGGCTTCAACTGACATATCAACCTCGGGTAGAAAGATCAGATGATTGCGAGCAGAGAGCTGATAGTTGACAGCAGAGTGTAGCTTGATGAGGCGATGACCCATGGAGCATAGAATTTCAGGCCAAAAGGTCGAACCAGATGCAGCCAGTTGTTCGATGAAGAATTCTTGTGTATTGAAGTCGATGCCATTGAGGATGTAAAAGACCAATGTCTTCATGGCTCCTTCAAGTTTTGCAGATGTGAATGCCCTTTGATAGGCCATAGAGTTCACCGATGATGTGATATATTGTGCGAGGCAGATACTCAAGGTCATCAACAAAGAACTCCGTTGGGTATTCAGTGTCAGGTGGCAAAGGCTTCATCATGCTCAACATCTCACTCATGTTGGGCTTTGGCTTATGGAAGGTGCTCTCCAGTGCATTGCGGTGGAGTTGACAATTAGGTTCGAATAGCTCTCCGGGAGTGGGTAGGCCTGTAAGCTCAATGACGTCAAGAGCTTTGGCTTCATGATGAACATTTCCGGTCATCCACTCGAGAACCCATGTCTTCGTATCTTTGTAGTAGCCGCGAATGTGGAGGGTAGCATAGAATTGAAGCAAAAGTTCCTCATTCCAATGTTCTTTGTCATCACAAAGCTGAAAGCAGACACTGCATCACGAAAAGCAGTCAAGTGCTTCTTCTAAGCATGGCAGTCCTACAATGGCTTCAGCCGAGGCATATGAGGAAAATGCGCCTTGATCATCTGTAACGCAGGAGTAATAGCTTCGCTGTTGATAGCTCCAGAAACGATCTGATGAGATTCTTGGCCTTGAGTAGGGGTTCTTTGCTCTGTCAAAGAAAGTGTTGTGGGCTTTGAAGCCATTTGCATTAAAGGACCCTGGAGAGGTGGCAGTACCTGGGAACCTTGGCAGTCTTGGCTTTGGTTTCTAGACCAGAGGCCTATGCCCAACATGATATTCAAACTGAGGACTAGAGGCATGAGGCGGAGGGACCAGAACGGGCCATCTGATAGTGACTAACTGACCATAGTTGTAGGCTTGCTCAATTGTGTAGGGCCTTGGTGGCGGAACAGGAGCAGTGGCAACAATAGTGGCTTCAGGTTGCACAACAGGGGCTTCTGGTTGCACAACAGGGGCTTCAGGAACAGTTGTATCATTGGCTTCGGGCACATTGGTTGGTGCATGCTCCACATGCGCTTCAGCCATGACTATGTCATTGGCTTCATTTGTGTTGGTGGTGGCAGCCTCAAGATTTTCAACCTCCACTTGATGAGTTGGAGGGTCGGGCACTGTCACGTTCACTTCAGGAACAACTTCTTCAGTAATTGGTGATGTAGGAACACGTTCTTGTACTGGGTTGTCATCGGCTGATGCAGCCGGATTGTCTTCAGCAGCTTTGGCTTCAGACTCGGAGACATTCACAGTTGGAGTGGCTTCTGGAAAACTTGACGTGCAACAGATTGGTGGTGCACTTCTCCTTCTGGAACGCTCGGAAGAGGGACTTGTGGCCTTGGTCCTTTGCGAAGCCTGAGGAATGCTGGCGACGCCTTTGGAGATGGAGTTGGCTGGGCCTCAAGGTCTTCCTCTTCTTCTTGGACAGGTGGTGTGACTTGTTGTTGTTGGGGAGTACGCGGGGACTCTTGTTGTTGTGGGTGATCAGCCCATGATGCATCCTGAGCAATTGGCGTCAGAGGACGACCAATGCTGATAAGTTCGCTGTTCGTGGGAACAGGCGATGATACCAGGTTGTGTTCGATCTGAGGAAGAACGTCATCATCTTCAACATTGTCATGGTGACCAATGTCTTCAGTAGTGATGGGATCAACTGCTGGAATGTCTTCAGCTTCAGGAGCCTCTGTGGAAGTAGGCTCATGAACTATCATTCGTCGTTCTTGGTGTTCAGATGCAGGTCGAACCACTGAGATAGGTTCAACAACTAAGGGCTCTGTGGAAGCAGCCCGATTCTTCTTGGTTTTGCGTTTCTTCTTGGAGGGAGCAGCATCAGAGGCTTCAGGATTTTTCCTTTTTCTGGCTTCAGCCTCGGCAGCCCTCGTCTTCTTCTGTTCAGAAGCGGTTGATCTGACCTTTGGCTTCGAGCCAGTCATGCTGCTTGGGAAGACTATGTGAGGTTTCTTGCCTTGACGATGCAGCTTGATCAGTTGATGGCTTCTTCTTCTTTGCAGCCATTCTGGGGTCAATGCCAGGACGGCCAAGAGCCTTGCACTTCTCAGCCTCATTGTAGGCTAGTACACACTTGTCAGCCAGGCTCTTCATGCGCTCACGAGAGCCTTTAGCTTCATCATGCTTCTTGTGAAAGGCTTCTTTGAGCTTGTGCAGCATGGTCTTGAAGTTTTTGACATCTTGCACGTTGAGCTTTGCCACATGCTTCTTGAACTGAGCCTTCTCATAGTCGATCTTGTGCTTCAGTTCAACGAGACGCTGAGCAAGAGCTAGCTCAGAAGCAATGGCGCCATTGAAGGAGACGCTGAGGCCAATGGGAAGTTGCAGATCTTCAAAGATGAGATTGGGGTTGTCAAACCACTCATCAATGAAGTGATGGATGATTGCCACATCAAAGAGAGGCAAATCATTGAAGATCTCTGCTTCTTCCTTGCTCTTGATCAGTTGCTCAAGAGCATCATCTGCAAGATCTTCATCGCTAGATAGATCAATGTGCTCTTCACGCAGAATGGCAGCAGGAGTCAATGTCTGATCAGAATGTCTGACGATTTTCTTTTTCTTCTCCGTCTTCTTGGAGATGCGAGATTGATCTTCGATCGCATAATCGCCTTCGGGAGGTGCGATGGCTGGCTTCGCACGTGAAGCTTTTGGAGGAGCAGCTGATCTTGAAGCCTTAGCCTTCTTTAGCTTCTGCGGCTTTGGAGTAGGAGCTGGGGCTTCATCAGTGTCAGTGTCATCGTCAGAATGATCCACTTGGGCACCTTGGACCGCGATGTGAGTGATGAGGCCATCAAGGTTGTAGAAAGGACCAATGACATTGGGCTCTGCATCACGGGAGCCGTCAGCACGGGGAGCAGAGGGACCAGGGTTGAAGTCTAATCCCAATGACTTCTTGTTTTCCTTGGCCGATGCCTTTGCGTGCTGAAAGTTTCGCTTGAAGAGATTATCGTCACGACACCAGAGCAATGAAGATGGGTCGGCATTTTCAGGCTGAGGTCCACGAACCATACAAGGATAGAAACCCTGTGTAATAGCTTCAGTTCTGTTCTTGGGTGGAAGGCCTCGAAAGAGAATATCACCCCAAGGACTTTTGATAGCATTCTTCTCAGCATATTCCTGGGTCATGAACTTGTATTTGAACCATTGTTCAGCCCAATATCGTCGAATCCATTGGATTCGTGTCTTGCGCTGATTGTAAGACTCTTCAGGATCTGTCTTGTAAAGCTCTGCGAGGTCATCAGGTAAATCTTTTGATGTTCCCTCACGACGCTGTCTGCCACCCTTCCTTCTTGATTTCTCCGCAGCCATGAACTTCAAACTGAATGGCTTCAACACGCTCAAAGGCTTCAAAAGCTTTCGCTTTCTGGACAAACAGGCGCGCCGGAGAGTTAATGTGATGTTGTAAGAATTCGCAAACGAATGCAGACTATGAGAACCAAGGATTCTCCCACGGACATGTACCGTGACAACATTAGAGATGCGAGGAAGGGAAGAGGTCATATGCATTCTCAGAAGATTTTGAAGATAAATCAGTTTGAAGACATTGACCTCATGATGCGAAGACATTCACTTATTCATTGAGAGTTGGTTCCAGATTTGTACGAATCCGTGAATAGGTACAAGTGAGGAATCTAACTAGATATGAAGCTTAAGTGAATATACTAGGCAGTATGAGATGCAGACATAATAGATCTAACAGTGTATAGGCAGAAACCAACTTTGGTAAACAGGATGAATCTTTGAGGATCAAAAAGATGGTAAAAATAGAGTTATATTTACCACACGAAGAACTGCTAGATGGGATGAGTAGGAGACCGAGCAGTTCAATCCACCGTGCCCTAACTTGGCGACGGAGGACAGCTACGGCGGCGGCGGAGAAGACGATGTTCGCGGCCAGCGGAGAAGTCGCGGCAGCTAAGCGCTTCGTCGCCGGCATCGTCGCGAGCTAGCGGTGGCGCTAGGGTTTTGACGAGGTGGAGAGGTGGAAGAAGGTTTTCTTTACCGCAGGGGACAAGTATTTATAAGTAGGTGTGCGGCACAACACAATTACTCAGGTGCCCCTGGCGGTTCACATCTGAGGGGTACGTGGCAAGCATGCAACATACTCGGAGCTGTCCCACGTTCCCACGCCCTCCAGGTTTGTCGGATGGTCGTTCCGGCTTCTCCGGATTTCAAACAATAATGATGAATCATTTAAAACAGACTCAATGTTTGTCTCTGTGTCTTCTGCTGACAAGGACGCAGAGAAGACATTCGACAATTTCAATAGAATGCATACGATTTGGACAGATAGAGTTTGAGATAGAAAGCATAGAGAGATTAGGGTCCGATCACATTCACTTAGTTCAAAAGATTCAACTAGGAAGACATAGCTATAAGTGAATGTTGTAGAGGACAGAACACTAGTGTGTGTGTGTGTGTGTGTATATATATATATATATATATATATATATATATATATATATATATATATATATATATATCGTAAAGCAATCAAATCAGCATAGTGAAGGAAATCATGAAGATAAGTTGAACTTTGAAGACAAACCAAATGTGAAGACATAGCTAAAATAACGCCATGAGTGAAACACTCCAAACAGAGAAATTTGGTGGTGGCGTTACCCATCTTATAGGAAGTATTAGACCCAGACACGGCGCACAATTATCGTGGCGCTCCGAAGTCAAATTCCATGTTAATGTATTCACACTCAGAATGTAAGTCTTCATTGATTGAAGATACACTTTACTTCGTGTGTTGCACATCTAAGTCATCATCATGCATAAGTGTTAGGATGTGTGCCTGATCATAGGACATTTGAGGATTCCAAGATATTTAGCTCACACCGTAACTTGCAAAACCTTTTCTCATCTAAGGGCTTTGTGAAGATATCTGTCAGTTGCTCTTCAGTGTTGACGTGAATGATGTCAATATCATTTTTCATGACATGATCTCTGAGAAAGTGATGACGAATTTCAATGTGCTTTGTCTTCGAGTGTTGGACTGGATTGTTGGCAATCTTGATGGCGCTTTCGTTGTCGCAGAAAAGAGGTACTTGTTTCAGATTGATGCCATAGTCCTTGAGAGTTTGCTTCATCCATAGAAGCTGAGCGCAAAGAAGATCCAAAGAACAATGTATTCAGATTCAGCAGCTTGAGAGTGATACAGTTTCGCTTCTTTGAAGACCAACAGACAAGTGATCGTGCGTAAAGTGACATGTGCCCGATGTAGACTTGCGATCCACCTTGTCACCAAAGATAATCAGCATCCGAGAATCCAACCAAATCAAATTTCGAGCCCTTTGGATACCATAATCCGAGCGTTGGGGTGTGAGCCAAACATCGAAGAATTCGCTTCACCGCTAAGTGATGCGATTCCTTTGGTGCCGCTTTGAATCGAGCACACATGCAAACACTAAGCATATATCCGCCTAGATGCACATAGGTAAAGTAAGGAACCAATCATGGAGCGGTATACCTTTTGATCAAATTCTTTACCATTGTCGTCGGGACCCGGATGGTGTTTGGTGGCATTGGCGTCGTGTAACCTTTGCAATCTTGCATTCCAAACTTCTTGCACAATCTTTGAGGTATTTTTCTTGCGATATGAAGATGTCATTCCTTTGTCGATTTAATTTGAAGACAAAGGAAGAACTTCAGCTCACCCATCATGGACATCGATATTGCTCTTGCATCATGTATCCAAACTCATCACTGTACTTCGGTTGGTGCGGCCAAGATAATGTCATCCACATATATTTGGCACACAAACAGTTCACCATCATATGTCTTCGTGAAGAGCGTTGGATCGAGGGATCCAGGTTTGAAGCCTTTGCTCTTCGTGAAGTCTTTGATCGTATCATACCAAGCGAGGAGCTTGTTTGATGCCATACATGTGCTTTGTTTAGCTTGTACACCATATCGGGATGTTTTGGATCTTCAAAGCCGGTGGTTGAGCGACGATACTTCTTCTTCAATCTTGCCGTGAGAAATGCACTCTTCACATCCATTTGATATAGCAAGATGTTGTGGTGGTTAGCGAGGCTAGCAAGATGCGAATAGCTTCAAGCCTAGCCACAAGAGCAAATGTTTCATCAAGTCAATTCCTTCAACTTGAGTATATCCTTGAGCCACAAGTCGTGCTTTGTTTCTCGGCGACTTGACCATGCTCATCTTGCTTGTTTTGATATATCCATTTTGTGCCAATAATGTTATGCTTGCGAGGTCGGGACGCTTGACAAGTTCCCAAACATTGTTCAGCTTGAACTGTTGAAGTTCTTCTTGCATAGCTTGTATCCATTCAGGTTCCATAAAGGCTTCAGCTACTTTCTTGGGTTACGATATTGACACAAAAGAAAAGTGTCCTGAAATTTGCTAACTGTGTTGCTCTTGAGCGAGTAAGTGGACCAGTGCATTGATGCTATCAATTATCTTCTCAATTTGTACTTCATTTGCGACTCGAGGATGAGTTGGACGAAGATTTTGCTCTTGCCGATCATTGTCATCATTGGGAGGATTATCTTGATCGAGCATTGTCTTCGTGATGGTTAGGTGCAGAAATGATAATTTCCTCTTGTGCTGTGCTTGAAGGCATGATTTCTCCGGTTCCCATCGACTTGATAGATTCATCGGGCGGAGCTTCGTCTAGTGTACTTGGCAGGAGCTCTCTTTGTGAACCATTGGTTTCATCAAATCGCACGTCCACAATTTCGACGATTTTGTAGAGATAGAGATTGAAGACTCTGTAAGAGTGTGAGTCCTTTCCATAACCGAGCATGAAGCCTTCGTGAGCTTTAGGTGCAAATTTTGACTTGTGATGGGGATCCTTGATCCAGCACCTAGCTCCAAATACTCTGAAGTAGCTGACATTTGGCTTCTTGCCAGTAAGGAGCTCATAGGATGTTTTGTTCGAAGCTTATGGATGTAAACACGGTTGATGACGTGACATCTTGTATCAATAGCTTCAGCCGAACTTTCTTGGTGTCTTGTACTGTCGAGCATTGTTCGAGCCATCTCAATGAGGGTTCTGTTCTTGCGTTCTACGATGCCATTTTGTTGAGGTGTGTATGGAGCAGAAAAATCATGAGTGATTCCCATTGTATCCAGATAAAGATCAAGACCGGTGTTCTTGAACTCAGTGCCGTTGCACTTCTGATATGGTTGATCTTGACGCCATAATTGGTCATGGCTCGATTGGCGAAGCGTCTGAAGACATCTTGCACTTCAGTCTTGTAGAGAATTATGTGCACCCATGTATATCTTGAGTAGTCATCAACAATGACGAAGCCATAGAGACAAGCAGTTGTTGTGAGGGTAGAGTAGTGAGTAGGGCCAAATAAGTCCATGTGTAACAGCTCGAAGGGTTGAGATGTCGTCATGATTGTCTTCGACGGGTGCTTTGCCCTAGTCATCTTTCCACTTCGCAGCACCACACAGATGATCCTTCTTAAACTTGACACCTTCGATGCCAATGACATGCTTCTTTTGGCGAGTGTGTGTAAGTTCCTCATGCCAAGATGCCCCACCTCCGATGCCGAGCCAAGATTCAAGCTTTTGCCGAAGACATGCGGCAAGCATGGACCTCCGAGAAATCTACCATGTATAGATCATCTTTCCGATACCCTTCAAAGACTAGAGACTTGTCGATTCCATTAGTACAAGGCAACGATATTTTCCAAATAGCACAATCATGTTCAAGTCACAAAGCATTGAGATGTACATTGTTGAAACCAAGGGATTCAACAAGCATCACTTTATCCATGTGTTGATCCTTTGAGATTGCAACTCTACCTAGACCCAATACCTTGCTTTTACCAGTGTCAGCAAATGTGATGTGAATCTTGTCTGATGGACGTAAGGTTGAGTCCATGAGAAGACTTCGATCACCAGTCATGTGATTGGTGCATCCGCTGTCCATAATCCATTCTGAAGCATGAGGTGTCATACCCTACAGTACAGTTAGGGGGATAGGCTTCACCAAGAGCATTGTGAAGCATAAACATTTGACAGGCAAGTGGATTATTGAAGCTCAAATCAATATTAGGACTGATAGGATGAATGGCAAATAATTCAGGAACAAAATACATAGTGAGACCATTTGGGCATTTAATCTTGCGCCCTACAAGATGTTTTAGGTCCCCAGCAATATCATCAGATGCCTTTGATTTTCGGCTGGAGACCCTTTCCTGCAAAAGAAAGTTAATTCTTCTTAACCACCCACATTTTCAGGGGTTGCTTAGAAGCAATGAGTCTAAGTGCAGCATCTAAGAACTTCGGCTTTGAAGCCCTAGCAAATAGCCTTGCAGGAGACGAACAATACTCATATGAATAAGCAGAAAAGTTCTTAGTTCTATGAACATAGCGGTTTGAAGACACACGCTCATATTCATAACTTTGAGTACGGTTTCCGCAAAACATTGGCATTAGGGTGACTCTGTGAGTCCTCCGTCATTTGAAGCCTTTGGACCATATGGCGCCTTAGGTCCTGGGGTTTGTCTTCATCCTGTGGTGTCATGTCACATTCATCGGAAGATTCTCAAGACAACTTTTGGGAACCAGATCTTCTTCATAGGTGGTCCATTCCTGCAGTTAGTACCAATATACCGCAAACACTTCACCATTCTGATTTTTGAACAGTTTATAGTTTGCATCAAAGGATTCATTAATGATAATAGGATTAGCACAAGTAAAGCCAGATAAGGTGGATGGATCCATGAAGGTCCCTTTGCAAAGAACCCATGTGGTTTTGGGATACCGCTCAAAGCTTCCAAAGAGGAACCATCAACATTCATTTTCCTCTCGAACCCAACACCCTCTTTCCTAGGGTTTCAGTTCAGAATATGCTTTTGAGGACATTGCAAAGTGTCCGATGTCCTTCGCACTTTTATACATCCTGTTTCAAGCAATGTCTTCAACCTAGCATTTTCATCAAGCAATAGCAAAGTGGTATCCTCCGAGAGGGGTTAGTTACCACATCAGTAGTTGAAGACAATGCAACAATAGCAGCAGTTGAACATTCAACAACAGAGGTAGCGATATCACGCTCAAGGCATTTTAGACATGGTGGTTCAAATCCATCCTGAGCGGAACTGATCTGTTGAGCGTGAAGTGACTCATTCTCTTTTTGAAGATCTTCATGAGCTGCTCTCAATTTCTCAAGCTCTTGCTTCCTTTGAAGATAATCATAGGAGAGCTTTTCATGAGTGGTTGAGAGCGATTCATGACGACTTTCAAGTTCTTGGTACTTAGCATGAAGATTTTTTATGTCTTCAACTAAGGACTGTGAACGTGTCATTTCCGTGTCCAACATGTCATCGCTTTTGTCTAACAATTTTTGAGTATGTTCCATAGCTTTTTGTTATGACGACTTTCAAGTTCTTGGTACTTAGCATGAAGATTTTTTATGTCTTCAACTAAGGACTGTGAACATGTCATTTCCGTGTCCAACATGTCATCGCTTTTGTCTAACAATTTTTGAGTATGTTCCATAGCTTTTTGTTGTTCAGTTGCAATTTTAGCAAGTGTTTTGTAGCTGGGCTTGGATTCACAATCAGAGTCATCTTCACTTGATGTTTGAAAGTAAGCATCACGTGATTTTACCTTGGCACCACGTGCCATGAAGCAGTAGGTGGGAGCAGGGTCGTCCATGTCATCAGCTTCAGCGTTGGTGTGGAAGTCATTGTCTTGATGTTGAAGATGGACTTGGCAACATAGGTCGTGGCTAGAGCTGACTTGCAACGCCCGGGTCGGACTCCTCTCCAGACTCCACTTCCGCCTCCTCAGAAGCAGACTCCTCCTCTGAATCCATTTCCTTGCCAACAAAAGCACGAGCCTTGCCAGATGAGCTCTTCTTATGAGATGAAGACTTTGATAAGGACTTGGAAGAAGACTTTGAAGATTTCTTCTTCTTCTTGTCATCAGAATCATATTCCTTGCTCTTCTTCTTCTTCTTCTTCTCATTATCCCACTATGGACACTCTGATATATAGTGTCCAGGTTTCTTGCACTTGTGACATGTTCTCTTCTTGTGGTCATGAGTGGAAGCATCATCATTTCTTGAGCTAGATCGTGAAGACTTTCTGAAGCCTTTCTTCTTAGTGAACTTCTGGAACTTCTTCACAAGCAAAGCAAGTTCCTTTCCAATGTCTTCAGGATCATCAGAACTGCAGTCAGATTCTTCTTCAGATGAGGAAACGACTTTTGCCTTCAAAGCGCGAGTTCGTCCATAGTTGGGACCATAGATATCTCTTTTCTCGTAAAGTGGAACTCATGTGTGTTGAGCCTCTCAAGTATATCAGACGGATCGGTGTCTTGAAGTCGAAGGCGTTCTTGTATCATGAGGGCAAGGGTGTCAAAGGAGCTGTCAAGAGATCTCAGTAGTGTCTTGACGATTTCATGCTTGGTAACCTCAGTGGCGCCGAGAGCACGAAGCTCATTTGTGATGTCGGTGAGACGATCAAACGTGAGCTGGACATTTTCATTGTCGTTTCTCTTGAAGCTGTTGAAGAGGTTGCGAAGAACACTGATCCTTTGATCTCTCTGGGTTGAGACGCCTTCGTTGACCTTGGATAGCCAGTCCCAGACTAGCTTCGACGTTTCCAGAGCACTCACACGGCCATACTGTCCTTTGGTCAGATGACCACAATAATGTTCTTGGCAGTTGAGTCCAGTTGAATGAACTTCTTGACATCAGCAGGGGTGACACCTTCACCAGTTTTGGGAACGCCATTCTTAACGACATACCAGAGGTCGACATCAATGGCTCCAAGGTGCATGCGCATCTTATTCTTCCAGTAGGGATATTCAGTTCCATCGAACACGGGGCAAGCAGCGGAGACTTTGATTATCCCTGCAGTCGACATAGCTAAAACTCCAGGTGGTTAAACCGAATCACACAGAACAAGGGAGTACCTTGCTCTGATACCAATTGAAAGTGCTAGTTATCGACTAGAGGGGGGGGGGAGTGAATAGGCGATTTTTATGAAAGTCTTCTAAACGTGGAAGTTTCGAAGACAGACAATAGAATTGCCCTAATTGATATGCAGCGGAAGATAAATTATAACAAGCAAACCATAGTCAAGTATGCTGTAATGTGAAAGTACAAAGACTAATAGCAGCTGAGTAGTAAGGATCAGGATGGAAGATAGTATGAAGCCAACCAACTATAGTAGTCAAGCAATGAAGTCAAACAGGTATGACAAATAGGCAATGACTTCACGAAGACAAACTCTGAGTAAAGGAAGGGAGAGGATAGAACCAGTCACTTGTTGAAGACATAGGATTTGTCGGACCAGCCCAATTGCTAATCAGACGTCAGTTAGGGAGGCTGAGATTCAACTCAGAAGACCGCGTCTTCACCTTATTCCCCTTGAGCTAAGGACACACAGTCCACGCCCA